>JAFVLL020018182.1:0-16819 GCA_021397915.2 Tor tambroides | reverse complement strand
TCATGCCAGAGGGAGTGCCTCACGTGATCTCACGCAGCAGATCGTCACTGATATTTCAGTGATGTTTACATCTGTTAGCTAGAGTGCTAGCAGCTCTGCACTCACCCGGTACGTTCAAAACTAAATCGGGCTAAAAATCCTGTAGTGTGAGCCAGGCTTTAGACTGCTGGTTGCACTATATGGTTTTGATTCAATGACAAAAACAGATTCAATTCGAGAGTCATTTGTTCTGTATTTGGACTACACTGGTCTAGCTGTCTGGTTTTGATCCACTGAGAAAAGCTGGCTCATTGGAATTATTCTTTTGGGAGTTTGACTGCACCAGTTGGGCTGTTATGATTTTTGTTCACTAAAAAGAACTGGCTCATAAAAGTCATTCTTTTGGGAATTGGACTACATCAGATATGCTGCATGTTTTTGATTCACTTAGAAGTAACGATTCATTAGAGTCATTTGTTCTGCAGTTGGACTACACTGGTTGTGCTGTATGATTTTGATTCACTGACAAGAACAGATTCAACTCGAGAGTCATTTTTTTTGTGCACTGGTATAGCTGTAGCCTATGATTTTGATCCACTGAGAAAAGCTGGCTCATTGGACTTATTCTTTTGGGAGTTTGACTGCACCAGTTGTGCTGTATGTTTTTTGTTCACTAAAAAGAAGTTGGCTCATAAAAGTCAGTCTTTTGGGAATTGGACTACATCAGTCGTGCTGTATGATTTTGATTCCCTTAGAAGTACCGATTCATTAGAGCCATTTTTTGGTCTACACCGGTTATGCTGTATGATTTTGATTCACTGACAAGAACAGACTTATAGGAATTATTAGTTCATGAGTCTGAATATAATGGTCCTGCTGTATAATTTTGACTAATAGGAGTAATTATTTCTCTAACTAGAATACTGGTTGCATTATATGGTTTTGATTCACTACAATATCCAATAGAGGTTTTTGTCATGTAATTGGACTATGCTGGTTGAGCTGTATCACTTTGATTCACAGAGAAGAGCTGACTTATAAGACTTTTTTTTTCCAGTCATTCTTTCTGTAATTGGACTACTGGTTCAGCTGTATGGTTTTGATTCACAGAGAAGAACTGATTCATTAGAATCATTTGTACTGTAATTGCACTACACTGGTTGTGCTGTATTGGTTTTGATTCACTGTCAAGAACAGACTCATAAGAGTTAATCTTTGAGGAGTCTGACCACCCCAGCCGCACTGCATGATTTTGATTCACTGAAATGAACTGACTCATAGGAGTCTTTCTGTAATTGGGCTAATGGAATCATTGAATCACTGAGAAGAGCCGATTAATTTGTTCTGTAATTGGACTACACTGATCGAGCTGCATGATTTTGATCCACTGAGAAGAACTGGAACTACACCGGTTATGCTGTACAATTTTGATTCTCTGTGGAAAAACTGACTCATACAAGTCATTAAATCAGGCATTGAATTAGACTAGTCACACTATATGTACTCTTTTTAAATGCACTCTTTAAAAGTCAGTGGATTCAATTTAATGGAGCTCTTGTTGGAACAGAGCAGACCTGGTTAGATCCTGTCTGGGAGACTTTTGACTAGCATCGAAAAGAAAGAAAACTCAGTGTGACAACTTTCTTACTTGTATTGAACTGCAAAACATGAAGCCAAACAGTGCCCTTGTTCTGCTCACATGGGTGCCACTTAATTTTGTGCTGCTGTGGTGTGACCTGTCTGTAAAAGATTTGAGTGAGCTGAATATTTTCTCTCAGGCCTTCTTAAACTGCAGTGACAGAAATGGGTTGAGACTCTCAGTAGCCTCCCACACTCCTCTCCACTGTGTTTTTTTTTTTTTTTTTCTCTCTCTCTCTCACACCTTCTCCTGCCTGGTCCCTCCAGACCACCATCTTTTCTTCTCTCCACTTCAGTGGTCAGACAAAAAGAGGTTTTGGAGGCCCAGACAGACCTGTTCTACTAAAATCCTGCCTGTCCTCAAATATCTAGTGATAGGAACATAAACTATGTCACTTTATAAAAGCAGATGAGAAATTTCAGTGGGACCAAGTTTTGTGGGTTAGAAATGGAGCGTACAGAGAGGATATTTAGTTAGAAAGAAATTATCCCGAAATGTATTGGCTGAAAAACAATTCAACACCTGCAGAGCTTTGGAAACTAGCAATATTTTTGCTGTTTGGTCATCACATTTTAGAAGAATTTATGGTAAAATACAAAAAGCACATGAATAAAAGCATAAATTAAGGTTCCCTAATGATTTAATTCATAATGTTTTTACTAGGTCAATATATTTGTGCCTCATTTTCAAGGCGAAGGATGTAAACTGTGTTAAATTTATTTATTTATTCATTCTAATTAATAAAAATAAGTTGGCATGGTTTTTGTTGTAATCACAGTTTTTGTCTTTTCACAATTCGATCAGTATTTCATCACATTGCATTTAATAATTTTAGTCAATTTTTGCTACTAAAGTGGCATATGATTGTAGTCTATGAAAATAACATGCTGTTGATGGTAGCATGCAAAGTGACATCTGTGACCCTGGACCACAAAACCAGTCTTAAGCTGCTGGGGTATATTTGTAGGAATAGCCAAAAATACATTGTATGGGTCAAAATTATAAATTTTTCTTTTATGCCAAAAATCATTAGGATATTAAGTAAAGATCATGTTCCATGAAGATATTTTGTCAATTTCTTACCATGAATATATCAAAACTTCATTGATTAGTAATATGCATTGCTAAGAACTTCATTTGGACAACTTTAAAGGCGATTTTCTCAATATTTAGATTTTTTTTTTTTGCACCCTCAGATTCCAGATTTTCAAATAGTTGTATCTCGGCCAAATATTGTCTGATCCTAACAAACCATAAATCAACGGAACACTTATTTATTCGGCTTTCAGATGATGTATAAATCTCAATTTTAAAAAAAATTGACACGTAAGACTGGTTTTGTGGTCCAGGGTCACATCTGTCTAACTGTAGCAGACCAAATTTTCAATCAAGGGTGCTCAAAAAGGGGGTTAAATATAAAATACGTTTTTAAATTTTAAGTCAAAACAATTGTTAACTAAAGCTGACTAACCAAGTACTGGAATGCATCTTTCACCACTGAACTCTTCAGCAAAACACTGTATCATGATTTGCAAAAGAAAAGAAAAATAAAAAATAAAAAATCCAAATGAAAAGAAACTCTTATATATTAAATTATTTTTCCCCTTTTGTCAAGTAGCATTATGCTCATTGTATGATTCTTGACGGAGAAGTGATACATCAGTGGTATCCATTGGTTACACAATCTACACAATAGCAAACGAAGTTTGGCTGAGCGAGAGACACAACACTCTCATAAGGTTCAATTCAGCTGCTCTTTGATTTATTCCACGCTTCTCTTTTAGATCAAATGAATAATGTGAAAATGTTGCCAGCACATACTCAAGCGCTTCTTCAGTTTAAAAAAAAAAAAAACAGCAAAACAGAAAATATTTGTTTAGTGTATTTTTGCCTAGCAGATACAATTTGTTCTTCATACTGTAGATTATTGCTGTGGTAAATATGCTCCCTTTTCATGTGGAAAAGCACATGCACACACACACACACACACACACACACACACATCCAGAAAGAGATGCATACGCACACAAACAGCTTAGGCTTTGAAATTTGTAATAGAGAGCTAGCAAGCTGCTGGCGCTCTGGAAGACTTCTTTCTCTGTTAATCTCTTTACCAGCAGACTGGTAGCACACATTAGTGTGAGCGTGTGATAACTAGAGAGGGTCTACAGTAACGTAGACTTTGGAGTAGAGGAAGACAGATAGAGATCAGTTCGCTGCAGTTCTATTGGAGTCTGTCCGGCTGATGAATATCTGTCGCTGCAGCTTTTAAGATGGAGGATTACATTAAACCGCTCACCTCCTCCTCACTAATGGCAAATTACCAAACTCAGTGCCGCCCATGCACGCTTCCTTATTCTGACATGAAGGGCTCTTGGTGCAGTGTAAAATTGACCTTTCCATCAGCACGCCGGCTTTAATTTGCGGTTAGCGGCGAAGGCTGAGCCCTGATTTAATCAGTCCTTTCCTTCTTGTAGCGTGGGCAGTTTATCAAGCCCCTGCACAAGGCAACCTGTGCTCTCAGGTCTGCGGCAGCAGTAACCGCAAACCCTGCATTATGGTCATGTCTGCAGAGAGAAATGTTTTCCGTGTATATGTTCTTTTAGTGCATTCTTGATGCAGACATTCCTATGAATATTAAAAAGACTGTCGGAATGAGGTCGGTCGAAGCAAGACACCTCTAATGAGGGGCTTGTTTTGACAATATAGGGCATTGTTTCTTCAAAGTCTCATTTATATGTTCACACATTAACATGCACTTTTAAAGGCACAGTCCACCAAAAAATGAATGTTCTGTCATTTATTTACCCAGACTTACTTTCTTATGTGGAATATAAAGTCGTTATTTAAGAATGCTGGTGACAAGTTTTGGTTTCTGTTGGCTTGTATTTGTACATATAATGAAGTCAATGGGAACCAAAACTGTTTGGTTACAAACATTCTTCTAAATATCTTTTCTTGTTTTGTTTTGTTTTTCCCAAAGAAGAAAGTAAGTCATACAGGTTTGGAACAACATGAGGCTGAGTAAATAATGACAGTTTTCGTTTTAGGGTGGGATACACCTTTAAAGTTGGCGTGAAATGGAAGTTGTGATCGCTTTTTCTCTTCCCCATTGTGACCAGGGCTGTTTCCCCCGAGGAGGCAAGGGAGGCAGTGCCTCCTTAAAAAAACAGGATTACAAAAAATTGCAAATATTACAAAATATGACATCAAAGCATATAAATCGCAAATTTTTATAAAGTAAAACTGTTCAATAGCGACGGTAAAGTTACAGTGGGAGTCTGCATCTCTCTCGCCTCCCCTGAGCCCATTGAATTTTAACAGACTCTCTAAAGTGTGCCGTGAGTTTGGTGGGGGGTAATTGAGCATGAATGGGGGAAAGTCACATGAGAGGAGGCAGTGCCTCCGTCACGATATGATTGGATATGACTGGTTCTGATCGACTATGATTGGTTCATGCGATAAAAACCCGCCTCTTGTGTTTGTGTGCGTGTGTGAATCAGTCTGAATGAGCAATATAATGATGTTAAAATATGATCTGTGGGTTTTTTAGTGAGCACTCAGCTTGTTGAAATTAGAGGTACATCTCTGCATCTGTGACCAGTGTTTACCGAGCTCTGATGACTGTTGATCCAGAACAGCTGAACATCAGTTCATAAATAAAATACATAACCGTTTATTGGTAATGTAAAAATACAACATAGATTTTTATTCTGGTAGTGTAAATTCTGGCAAGAGTAAACAAAAAAACAACTTTGCTGCCTCATTTCAGGACATCACTGATTGTGCAATATATCTGAGTGAAACAGTTTCTCAAACGGGAACAGGGAGGGGAGTTTATTTTGGTTAAAGATTATGAGGGCACATGAATTTTATGAAAATAATGATGTGCATGGATTAATCATTTATAAAAAAAAAAAAACACTGCAATATTCCATAAATCAATGTGAATTGTCAGCTTTAAAGCACTGAAATGTTCATGCTGCAAG
The DNA here is from genome assembly GCA_021397915.2 of Tor tambroides. Classification (NCBI taxonomy): domain Eukaryota; kingdom Metazoa; phylum Chordata; class Actinopteri; order Cypriniformes; family Cyprinidae; genus Tor; species Tor tambroides. The sequence continues at coordinate 11,212 of JAFVLL020018182.1, read as the reverse complement.
ATTCAGTAGCGTTACATCCAAGCATGCATACATTAAAAGGCTTCTGACCCATAATAGGTGCTCTAACAGATCTAAATGCATCACTTTTGCACCATGATAAAATGTCTTGGAGCTCTGAATGAAGCGTAGACGAGTGTGGGTGTGAGTATGTATGTGTTTGACAAGGTGTGCAAACACTCAGTGGTCACCATTATAATTTAATAGGAGAATGTATTCCGAGCCAGATCAGTCTGCTTAGCATGCAAGATGTGCAACACACCCAGTTTGTTTCAAACGGTTAATGAGTTTCCATTGTGCTCAAGTGTTTGCTTTCATTCATAATCCTATTAATTGCATCTGATGCATTTGTATTTTCTAGGCTGGCTGCTTTCAGATTTGAGTCTATATCTGTCTGGCAGGTTTCTCAAAGCCTTTTATTTGTGTGGTAATGCTGTGCAGGGGAACAGCGTCACACCTTCTGCTGGACGAGTCAATGCATTCTGTCTCCCACTCATCTTCCTTCCCTCCTTTCTTGTTGTTTTTGTGACTTTTTTTCACTCAGGATGCTGAATCTTAAAATCCTTTTTAATTCCAGTGAGCATTCTAAACACGTTTGTTGAATTTTTAACACAATGTTCTATTTTAAACATTTCATTTCATTTCATTCACTTCTTATGAATTTCTATATCTTCACCTTTAAGGTTACATTTTTCTTTTTGTTTTTAATAATAACATAATTGTTTTGCTTGTTTTCAAACAGTTTGTTTCCCTTTATAATAATAATAATAATATTAATAATAATAATAATAATAATAATAATAATAACTTTCTATAAATAATTTATATATATATATATATATATATAAACAATTTCCTTTATTTATTTATTTAAATTCATTAATTTATTTACTTATGTATTTACCCATTTTACTTTATTAATGCAAAATATGTCCAAGTGACACAGGTTATTTACCTAGAAAAATGCTAAATGCTAGTGATGCTAAACAGCGATTTGACAAGTGATTTGCTTGACTAACCAAGTGACATCAGCAGAAAGAAAGATTACAATTTTAGATTTTAGATGACAAAAGCAAGCTTTCTTTTTTTTCCCCCTCTAGGAGTAACATGAACAAATCATTAACAATAAGACTAGGACTAGGCAAATAGTAAACAGAGCCAGTTTAGTTGTGGAGGTATTGTAAGATCTTCGTAATCATCTTGTTTTATGTGTGAATAATTATGGGAAAAATAAACAGATCAATGAACGACATTAGGGCATTTCCTAAAAAAAAATATTTACTTCATTTATCCTCGGTTTAAGGAGTTCTTTAATAATAGATAAACGCATGATTCAAATACTCTATCCATCTCTTAGGGAAACCTGATGTATTGAATGGTGCTTCCATAAATATCTGAGGCAAGTTCAAAACAAGGGTCACTCTTTTTTGAAGTACAATGTAGGAGGATTCTTCAATCTTTCATACTGCTGGATGCAATAGGTGAACATGTGGATACACAGCAGGATGAAAGAGGCGGATATGAGCATCCTTAAACAGTGGCGCTGGTTTGGGTTTGGGTCTCAGGTTTAGCTGTGTGGATAAGAGCATATTTTTGGTATGGTTTATACAGTATGTGTCCTGCTGCATTGCAGCTGTAACCAGGCTTATACTCAAAGTTTTGTGGGTAATGCAATGGCCCCAGAAATAGTGTTGTTTCAGGCCCGCCTGCCATATATATCTGTGAAGGTGAATGTCCCTCTTAGCCAGGGGGAAAAGGTTTGGAAGGTGAACGTCATTCTGACTAATTGCTCACTGCAGTGGGATTACACAGGCTGCCAAGAATTATGGGAACACAGTGGGGAAAAAAGAAAGCTGCTTGAATAGCAACCCAGCAACATGCCAAGTAATGTTTTTTTTTCTTCTTCTTCTTCTTCTTTTTTCACACCAAGGGCCATGCTCTGCCAATTCCTGCTGCTCAGATTTTTTTTTTATTTATTTATTTTTTTATTTTGGATCAGACTCATTGCCATTTTTTTTTCAAGGCCACATTAGTGATCATTAGCTACTGAAATGGCAGCATTTATTGTTGGATAAGTGGCCTGAAAATAGCTGTGTTTCTCAGTTTCAGGTGATGGTCACATGACATCCAGCTTCCTGTACATCCCCAGTTGAAGTTTTCTGCTGTTTTGTATGCATATTGTTCTGTGGTTTGTGTGGCTGTAATTGCATGAGCATAGCATATGTGTTACTAATGAAGAATGTGTCACAGATGGTTTCATTGATTTTACACTGAAAGCTGACATGAACAGAAGCTATCCTTCATGATGCATCGCTGTAAACGTATGGGTCAATTACATACAAGAGTGTCCATGCTAAAGAAAAGGAAAAATCTTGTTTGAACTTGTTCTTAGGTTTTGAAAATGTTTTATATCATTTTCAGTTTTTTTGGTTTCAGATGTCTCTTGGTTTTTAAATGTCTCTAAAATGGCATGTGATTTAACCAATGAGTAAAAAGTAATCATATACTGTATGTGACCCTAGACCACAAAACCAGTCATAAGGGTCAATTTTTTTGAAATTGAGATTTATACATCATCTGAGTCTTTATACATCAAGCTGATGTAAATAATGAAATAAATAAGCTTCCCATTGATGTATGGTTTGTTAGTATAGGACAATATTTGGCTGAGATACAGCTATCTGAAAATCTGAAATCTGAGGGTGCAAAAACATCTAAATATTGAGAAAACTGCCTTTAAATTTGTCCAAATGCATATTACTAATCAAAAATTAAGTTTTGATATGTTTATGGTAGGAAATTTACACAATATATTCATGGAACATGATCATTACTTAATATCCTAATGATTTTTGGGATAAAAGAAAAATTGATAATTTTGACCCATACAATATATTGTTGGTTATTGCTACAAATATACTGCTACTTATGACTGGTTTCGTAGTCCAGGGTCACATATTCCATTACATTTTGAACACATGTATAGTGTACACAATCATTATTTAAAAAAATGAATGAATGAATGAATGAATGAAAAATTTAAAAATTTAAAAATTGTTTCAGATTACAAAAGTAAGCTTTTCTTCTTAACAATATGCACCAATACACAATACGACCAGGACTAGACAGTAAAGAGTGCATATAGTTGTGAAGATCTTGTAGCATCTTTACAGCCATCTTGGTTTATGTGTGAATAATTATGTGTGAATAATTTTGCGGGAGGTGATCCACATGACATTTTACAATCTGGTATAACCTTGCTTTGTCATAAAACAGGTGCGGGGGTCCTCTCTATGATCATTTTTTTCCTGCACGTTTGCACCACGTGATTTTATTGGTGTAAAAATTTTATAACATTGTACCCACGTTTGGGATTATTGGCATGTGAAGACAGAATAAGAAGTCAGACATATGGAAAAGTCAACAGACCAAGGGCTGTAACATATTTTGCTAGTGTGTAAATAAATAAATAAGTAAAATGAGGTCTTTGAAGGATCAGCATAATAGCTGTAGACTGCATATTTCCTTATGCAAATTCTTAATACTTGTTTGGATATTTATATTCGACATCACAGAAAATTCTTACCTTGAGGCAGTAAAAGCAATATTCTGTTACAGAATCTCTTATTGCATAACTAATATGAATGTGCTGGGATTAAGCCATGTTTATTATGAGGTATCCTTTCACCCTTGTGATGCATGTGTATTTCACATGAAACTCAATTTGGTTCTTGTTGGGAGCCACAAGCTTTAGCCTCATAATGTCAGTGTAGCGTATAATTTCACTGTCTGCCATGCTCTTTTTACCCATGAGTTTAAAAATTTGTCATGAAAGTGTTATATTTATATTCCAATGGAGAAAAAAGGAGTAATATCACAGGCATATATTTAGACCTCTTTTAGTCTGTGGAAATTGTGAGTGAACGACGGTCATTTCCTCTAAAAAATATTTCCTCAGAGCACATGGGGTATCCTTGTGCTTATTTGGTACATGTAATGTGAGTTCTATTTAAAGAGCATGCTAATTACAAATCAAGAGCATTCTTTGACAGGAGCTGGGACATGCCACAGTCATTATCGTGATAGATTTGTCATAAAAAAAAGATGTTAAAGCTTGAACTGTACAAATTGTCATTCATCCCCCATAAAGATTATGAGTGTTTTCATGTCTTTGACTTCTGACTTTGATCATTTATTTCTAGATCTAGGTCTATGTCTTTTAATTTCTTGTTTTCTTATAGTTCGATGATTTACAAATGCAAAGCCTGACATTTAAAACTATGCTATGAGGTTGCTGTATTTATAATTGGGGACCAAAAGTCAGAGCACTAGGGAAAATGTTTCTATTTTGCAATTTTATCCTTTATATTGGAAATTTTATTATCATCGTATCATCATAACAATTTTAGTATAAAAGTATAAGTGAAAAACATGAACATGAACTTCTCCCGAAGCTGATGATCCCCAGCATGATTTAAGAATTCAAAGAGCATCTTGTGCTTCAGTGGAAGCAAGAACTTTTTTGTACAGAGTCGCATGTTCAATGTCACTAAATTGAAAATTTAATTGAGAATGCTTTTTAAATTTAAGTTCTTAAATTTGAAATGAATTTGAATTTAGTTATCGGAGAGGATATAGAATTGCAGTTTAAATCTGAAAGTACAATTCCGAAAGAGTGGAAAAGAGTGCATATAACTGGAAGTTTTAAGCAAAGTTCAATTTGAACATTTTTCAAAATGCATGGATGGATGGATGAAATGTCAACTAATATCTGTATTTAGTTCATATATTTCATCACATTTTAAATATAATTATGTTTTGTTGATCAGGATGGAAGAACACTTAATTTCCCTGAATGCGTTATCTGTGTTGAATTTCTTATGATCTGCAATTCACTGAATTCTTCTTCTTGTCATTTCAATTCAATTAAAATTCTATCTAATCAGTTAAAAGGGAGACTTGTTTTTCAATTCTGAATTTTGCACAACTCTCTACCTAGATTGTCAATGTGGTCTCAAGAGTTTGGATCCCAGTGTGTGTCTCTTTCTAAAATACTTCACAAATAATTTGCATTTCCGCATAGCACGATGTGTCAGAATAAATAATTATATGGTTTTAACACCATAATAGATTTACATTTGGTTTAAGGCAAAAGAGCAGTGCTGCATAAATAAAACTATCTTATCTTTATCCCTTTCAGTTACACTCAAACTCAGACAAAGGTGATGGCTCCGTCCAATATCTACTCTCCGGAGAAGGTGCCGGTACCATATTCACAATCAACGAGTTAACGGGCGATATTCATGCAAAGAAAAGCCTGGACAGAGAAAAGAAGAGCCATTATGTCCTCCACGCTCGGGCTGTCGACCGCTTCACCAACAGAGCTGTGGAATCCGAGTCCGAATTCATCATCAAGGTCCAGGATGTGAACGACAACGCCCCCAAATTCCCAGATGGCCCCTTTTCAGCCTCCGTGCCTGAGATGGCAGACATCGGTGAGCCAACAGTCAGGACCTCCAGGCTCTGGGGGGGTGTCTGGGGCTGCGCTCGGGGAACAGAGGAACATTTTGTCAGTAGAGCATAGGTTTTATTAGCTGGCTCGTCAGTTTCAGACCGCAGAGTCCCATTGCAGATCTGAGCCTTTCTGGCCTGGACTCGAGCTCATCTCAAGCTGCTGGTTGGTTGTGGTGGATTTATAGCGGGATTTATTAAAGCTATTGTTTCTTACATAAAGCCTCTCAAGAGGATGCTATGTATCGTCTGTTGTAGAAAAAGTGATTTCAGGAGTAATGTCAAAATTGAACCAGTATCTCACATAAAAACCTCACACATGGGGTGCAAATATTTTGAAGTGCTTCCAAACGAATGCAGCGTTCGATAAACAAAAACCAGCTGTGTTTACCTCTTTTTACACCCGTATCTCAATTTGAAATGTCAATGTTTTATAGATCCGTGCTATCCACACTAATACATGAGTAATCCACATGCAGAGCTTGCAGTCTGCATCAATGGCAGTGCACATCAACCCTGCAGTAAATGGACTGTCAGGAAAGTGCTAATTGTCCGCAGAGTTCTTCCTTCCTATCCGAATCAATTGGCTGGACTCGAGCCAAAGTGAAATTATCATTCCTCACAACCTGTCGGCACAATGTTCCCCTCCAGGCACAGCTAGGGTAAGGGCAGGGTTTATTTCGCACTTTTGGCCTTGAATCGCTCTCCTTCACCGCTTTTATTTGCTTTCATGCTCTCAATGAGACTTTTAAAAACACTTTGAGTCTTTAAAACTAGTTGAGTCTTTAAAAATGTAACACAAACAGAAGACAATTATCTGCATATGTATCTGTACCTGTTGACAAAATTATCTGTATAGTATTCGAATGTGTTATAGTTTACATATAGCAAACATGGATGGTTTAATTTATAAACTAGTCAACATTTGAAGTGGATCAAAATCTTTCATCAAAGTTGTCCTAAAACCTAAAACCAAAATGCGTTCTTGTCTTAGGCCAACTTTGATAACTTTTTTAGGCTAACTTTTTGATCCACTTCAAATGTTGATTACTGTATTATAATAAAATCAATGTTAATAATTTTAATTATTTATTTTTATACTCTGCTCAAATGTTTTGGTCAGTAAGAATTTGTAATGTTTTTTAATGTTTTTAATGGCTATATTTATTTGATGAAAAATACAGTAAAAACTGTAATATTGTAAACTTGAACTATTATTAACCATTATTATTAAACTGTAAACTTGAAATATCATTGCACTTGAATAATGATTAAGAATTAAGAATTTGATAATGATTTGGAGCTTAATAAATTAATAAATGACTTTGTGTGTATGTGTGTGTGTGTGTGTGTGTGTGTGTGTGTGTATATACAGTCATTTATTAATTTATTAAGCTCCAAATCATTATTCAAATTCTTAATTTTTAACAGTTGTGTTGCTTGATATTTTTGTGGAGACTGTGATACATTTTTCAGAAATAAGAAAATATGTACGATCTAGAATATAGATTTTATTCAATATATCAGATAAATAATAAATAAAAGCAGATGATTAAGCTTCAAACCACACTGTGCACATTTTCAATCATAAATTTCTCACTTTAATTATATTCACTTCACAGGCATGCCATTGCATTATAATTTTATATATATATATTCATTCGAAATATTGATTTGTTTTATGTTAAATAATTAGATTTTTTTTGGCCTATTATTCATTGGAATTTATTATCTTCAAGTCATTATTTGTGCCCTTCCGAGTAAGACATTCTGCTTCGGGTACAGAACAAACACCAGCAGTGAGCTGGCGAGCTCTCTGACTCCACTTTATCAAGCTGTGATGAATTAATCACTAGCAATACAGATAGAGCCTTATAAGCTGGTTGAGGGCCTCTGGCCTTTCAAGAGAGGCTATTCTAGAGCCTGGTGCCTTCGGTCTACTGTGTTTGTGTTCTTTCTTAAACTGTGAATGTGTCTCAGGCTAGGGCAGCGTTATCGCCACCATCCAAGCCCCACACACTTCGTAATAGCATTAGATGCTTTAAGGCTTGGAAGAGAGAGGCTCATGACAGGTGAATTCAACCTGGTACAGGTCAAGGAGGCATGAGATGAATCACTTGAATTAGCAAGCGGCATATGAGTACTGCCTCTGTCGGAGCATGCTTGTGGCATGCATTAATGAGGATGAATGCAAATCGTAGCATGTGAATAATTTTAGCAGTTTAACTTGGACATATTTTTTATGTCCACACAGGAACGTCGGTATTCGAGATCACTGCCACAGACGCCGACGATCCCACCTACGGAAACAGCGCCAAGATCGTCTACAGCATTCTCCAAGGGCAGCCTTTCTTTACCGTCGACCCCAAAACTGGTACGCAAAGACCTCGCTTTCTACAAATAACCTGTTTTATGGACATTTTGAGATGCCTTCGACTGTAGAAAGCTGCACTTGAATATTTTCTGATTGTTTCTGTGAGCTTGTGCGAAGTCACCAGCGGGTAAGTCATTCCACAATAATAGGCTGTAGGAAACACAGATACATTTTCTCTGTAAAACAGCTTTCAGGCTCACAAAGGAACTCCTAATTTATTGCACTACCCTATGTGGAGAATAATTGATGGGTTCTCACATTGTTGAGGGCCTTTCATACATGTTGTTTCCACCTTTGAAGTGATGTTGTTTTCCACCGAGACTGAGGGGAAAAACCCCTCCCGACCAATACCAAAATGCATCTTTTGTCGCAGGGACTTCAGTTAAGCATTAAAGGAATATGTATGCTCTTTCAAATGGAGCTCAGACTCGGGAATCTACATTGAAATTCCAATAAATCATGCGGGAAATGTGGGAAATATCATTCTCAATTGTATCTCAGAAATAAATCAATAAACCTACACTGAGGGCGATGAATATGGATGGTTTTCTTTGGAGACTTGATACATGGTACACTCAATTACTCGCACAAAGCCCGGGTGGATAAACAAATCATTTTCATAATATTATCAACACATGATTGAAACGTTGAGAGCATGGCACTGTACGACCAGGACTACACTGTTCTGTGGAGGCTTGAAAACACCCGAACCGTGGCCTACTTGTTGTGATGTACCGCTCGCCTACAGTGTATATCCTAATTTAATGTCTCCTTTCCTCCCTCGTTTTTTCATTCTGTGCTTAGTAGCCATTTGGTTCAATTTCCACAGTGGTGGTGTTTGTTTATGTCAAGTTGAATGTGCCTGGAGGGTGTTTGTCCCAGTTTGAAAGCGCCAACCTGCAGAGTGTTTATCCCATGATAGAGCCTATTTGGTGCAGGATAAATTCGCTTGCCTTATATGCGTTTGAGTGTGCCAGGGTGGTGTGTGTAGTTGCACAAACGTCTACATCAGCAGTGTACGAGGTAAAATGGTGAGTAGCATCTGTTCCAGCTGTTAGTGTGTGCATGGTTTTTGGGCAAACGCCCTGTCAGCAACAGCATGAGCTGCTGACCCAAGAGACTCAGCTTAGTACCAATACATACTTCCATCCCTCAGATATCTGCCACGAAACTGCACCAATTTACACAGAATTGCTTCATGGGTACTCCACTGTGCATTTATTTATTATGTGTAATTGCTCATTCAGTCTCCCTCCCGCTGGGACCCGTGGGATTCTTGCCGTTCTCCACTGAAGCGGCAGATCTCTGATGGCGGTTTGTCTTTTATTGGTGTCTTTGGTGCTAAAACTATGAGATTGGATGGACTGTAATCCCTCCATGGTCAATCTTTCAACTATTTTCTCATCTCTAATCCCCTGTTTATGGCTATCATGAAGGTTTTGATGGGATTAAGAGGCCATATGATAATGTTCACATCAGGGATTATTATCATAGGGCGCCGATTTTCGTTGCAGTCTTGCATATCAGTGTTGCTTGCTCATTTTGGCAGGAAGTGCCTATACACTTAGCACTGAGAGTAGTGTGTGTGCGTGTTTGAATCACTCTCAAATAATCCAATACTCCAGGTCTAGAGAGCCTCTTTTGCTCTTGGAGAGAGATAAAGCATTGACGGAGGCTTGTCTCTTCTGCTCTGAGCATCACAGCTATAGAAATTTTCACATTTTGAGTTTATCCGTAGATATACAGCAGGTGGTACTGGGAATTCTACTCTGAGTGTAGTTTGCCAAGCTACAAGGTGAAAATTTAAAGGGATAGTTTACCCAAAAATGTAAATTCTGTCATTAATTACTTAAGATATTTTTGATATTTGGGATATATTTGCCCAGAAAGGTAGTAAGGACATTGGTAAAATCATCAGTGGTACAACTGTAATGTTATGAAGCTACGAGAATATTTTTTGTGCAAAAAAGAAAGAAAAATATCAACATTATTCAAAAATTTCTTATAATTATATTTATACCTTATATAAATCTGCTCCAATTATTTGCTCTGGAGATAGGGAAAAAGATGAGGATGAGGGAAAGGCTGCAAAGCAGAACATCTTGAGTCTTCCATGTGAACTTGCACATGAGATCCAATGGTAATGTTTACTATGAAATGAATACCAGCTAACAAGATACAGTACAACCAGGCCCCAGTGCACCAACATGGGCAACAAAGGGTTGTTTACTTTATATGAGACAGAAAGAACATTCTAGTAGAGCATGCTTGATAATTACATAAGTTCACTTAATTGTGAAGCCTTTATGTGCAATGTGTCGCTACTATTAGTTATTTTCTGCCCTACGTTTTTCTTTTTTGATAATTTGATTAAAGCATCAGCAAAAGAATACCAGCATCAATAGTATTACAGTTACTGGAGCACTTTTACTTTTTTTTTTTCTTTTTTTCAAGTGCCATTTTTTAGTGTTTAAATACATTTATTTTCAGGGTAAAATGATTAGAGGTTGTTCTTTTTATTCTAGTCTAATCTGATTTGTAGAATGTGATATGTGGTTTAATATACCATAGTGAATATGATCTGTTTTTCTTCCTACAATTACAAATACCCAAGCTACTGTTTCCACTCATCCACCTCTATGTAAAGTACAATAACTTGCATCATTGTGTCTAATCCTCTTAGCTGAGAATTACCTCTACTGCACCTTTGTGTAGTAGTTAGTTCGCCCCATTTACCGGTGGGTGATGCTTAACCTGCGTGATGTTTTGCACTTTCACTATAAGGTTGACTGTCTGTTGTTCCATAGGAAATCAAACTCTCAGTACAAAGAACAGGGCTTACCAAGTTCTGCATCAGTGTCTGGTCCTGTTTGCTTTATTTACTTTCTGTCTCTGCTTTGTGGCTACTAGCTGAATACTAAGAGCCTGTTTAACATGAACATTTTGCTTTTTTCGTTGTGTTGTCTGCTGAAATCCCCTGTCCTGGCAGGTGGTGTCTGCTCTCAATAGGCTGGGTGCAATCTCTATGACATTCTCTGGGGCTGAACACTGGCATGTGTTTATTTGTTCTGGCGGATTGAGGTATCTGTTTGCATATTTTTTTCTCACTCCCACTGGTCGTGTCCATTTAAAAAGAGAACATTGCATGTTCGAATATTTAAACTGTCCGTCTCACACTTTCACACATAACATAAAATTGAAATGCTCTGCTAGCCATTCCCTCACAGGTCCTCTGTGCTTCTTGCCAGAATTTTGGACTTCTTGTAGGTTCATTCAGACAGACATATATATATATATATATGTATACATATATATACATATATATATATA
>JAFVLL020018180.1:0-12592 GCA_021397915.2 Tor tambroides | reverse complement strand
TTTGACAAATCCCATCTTGAGCTATGAAGAAAGAAGCAGGTATTGATCCAGGGGGCACCTAATTTATCACACTGCCTGAAATCCTGAAAAAAAATATTTGACCAAGGGGGTTATTCAATACCATTTTCTCCATCTATCCGCAGAATTAAACCAGTCTTTTTTTCTAGCAAAAAGTGAGTGATGACAGCTGTCAGACAGATGAGATTTGTGACAGAAATTCTCTCTCTCTCTTTCTCTCCTTTCCTCTCCACTGGCTTCATTTTCAACATGAATAGACTTTCAGGCACCAGGCTATTGACACAGAGATATGCGCACAGTGTCGTTCAAATGTACAAGAAATCCCACACATGGAACGGTATCAAAGCAATTACCTCTTACTATAGAGCACTACATGAAAGCCTGGGCTAAAGTGCTCTCCGTCCATTCCAAACTAAAGCTGCATAGAAGAAATTGTGACTCCTCTTGTGTAGTGAGACTCAAACACATTTGCAGAGACAGAACGGGCCGAGCTGCTTGAATCAAAGTGTTGGACATTAGCAAACTTTTCATATGAGTACATGGAATCCATTGAGAACAACACTAAAACCTCGATGCTCTGCATTTGCTTGGGTGATCTAGGGGTTGCTAAGACGCTGCTAAGTGGTTACTAGAGTGTTCTGGGTGGTTGCTTACTAGACCAAGTTAAAAGATCCCACCATTAAGTCTATACAATATTTTGGAGATACGGTTTAGGTTTCTTTTTTATTTTTAAATCTAATGGATTTTTTTCATTGTTTTTAGAGAGTCAAATCATTTAGAAAAAGCCAAAGATACACAAATACGAAAATTGCATTGTACATTGTGATATTTGCATTATAGGGACCATTTTTAAAACAAAGAGCAAAACACAAAACAAAACAAAAAAGCAAAAAGCAAAAAAAAAACATAAAACAAAAAACAAAACAAAAAAAACCAACAAAAAAAAAAACTAAAAAACAAAGCAAAGCGAAACAAAACAAAAAAAGCAAAAAACAAAACAAAAACAAAAAAGCAAAAACAAATCAAAGCAAAGCAAAACAAAGCACAAAACAAAACAAAAAGCAAAAAAATAAAAAAACAACAACATACAAACAAAAAAAGTCATGCTTTTTAAAAGACTACTGTAGTTGGAAACAGCCATAGATTTAGGTTTCTTTTAATTTTCTAAAAAATAAATCTAGCTATAAATTATTAATATATTAGAATATACTTACATTAATGTATTTATATTACATGACATATGGCATATTGACACATTAATACAAAGTTATAAAATAAAGTTATACAAACTGGATACTATAAACAACAATAATGCCACCTGGGAAATTTTTAAGTTAAGTAATAAGTAAATAAATAAAAAGTTTTTAAATAATTTTTAAATAACTTATCTTAACTTTTGCACCACATTCCAGCCCCCTGGTTTAAATAATAATAAAATAAATAAATAAACAAACCCTAGCTTGAAGTGATGTATTGAGTAATAATTAATTAAAATAGCTAACCTAAAAAAAGAGGCATACTGACTCCATAAAAACACTCTAAAAAGTTTTCATCCACACCTCTAGTGTCACTGTCAATATATTGCCTATCCTTCTAAAGCGACGAGCCTGTCCTAGAGTTATGAGAAGAGAGCGAACTGTTACAACATCAGTACAATTGTGTGTAGGTACGGTCAGGGAGGGAATCTATTAGAGTAACCTTGAAGGGTGGGGGCAATAGCAGAATAGATGGGGCCACTCACCTCTACGATGGGTTTTGTGGTTTTGGGAGGCCCATAACTCAAAGCCCCGGTGCTCGCAAAGTAACACGGAGATGCAAACAGGAATGGGGGGAGCTGGAAGCACCCAAAGTTATCTCCTGCATCCCAGGTACGACGCACTACTATAACTCTCCCGCCCGCGGCTGCTAACCGTGGCTTCATCATTAAAGTGATAGCAAAGTGCTGGTAGAGAAAACACAGTACAAGCCCCTGCAGCGTAGATCACTTAGATCTTGTAAAGGGGAAAAGAACAACAGCAAGAACTGAAACAAAATCAAAGCAGATGTAAATGAAATGCAGATTTGAAGTGTTTTTCCAATCACAGGACATTTCGTTCTTGTTCTTTTATTGTTGTCGCTACACCTCTGTGAGGAACACAAAGGCTTTTTTTTCTCGGGTGTCGCCAGAAAAGGCACAAGCTAGTTCTGTTCTCCGTGTGAGGTTGTGTACAAATAAACTGCACGATGATCGGCTGTCAAAACGGTAAATCGTGCAAACTAAGCATGCGAATTTGAATTTGTTTGTGTCACAGCACATGCGGGGCATTCCTGGAAACAATAGCAGGCACGGCGAAGAAACAATCAGAGCTCGAGTTGCGTCTCCAGTCAAGAGATTGTTCTATTGTTTTCTATCAAGCTCGCACTGTATTCTCCAGCACGGAGACAACTTTCTTTGATTTTTTTTTTCTTTTTTCAATATTTCAAGAGGAGTGAAGGAACTGTTTTCTGTCCTGCTCCATTAGACACGAATTGTTTCAGGAGGGGAAAATTGGTTTGAAAATTGTGTTGTTTATTGTTCAAAGAAAAACACGCATAGCGTAGAGAGAGGACCGGGTCTGGAGATGTCCTCTGGGCGCAGGTTCGACTGGAATCTGTTATGAAATGTTCAGCCCTGGGAAACATTTGGAAAATTGATTGGTAATTGGACAAAGCATTTTCAAGACAAATGTTCTGGTGAATGACCATACATATAATGCGTTCGGAGGTAAGAAACAGACTGAGGCGTAACGAAACAACCTTCATGGAGGCCCTAACATAATAGCAACACGGTTTCTCATATGTATCTACTAGCCACATGAGTCTCTCTCTCTGGGTTTGACAAAATTCTCTGCATTATCTGAAAGCAAGATAATTACGGACACAGCTACCAGACCAAGAAGCTCAGCGTAAGGTGAGATCTGATAAGCAGTATATTACAATGTTTTTTTCCTCCCCCCAAAGAATTGTGATGAACCTATTGTTAAAGAGGGTGAGGAAACCAAGGCCATTCATGTGCGTTTGATAATAGATTCTAATTATATAAAAGCCACGTGTCACACTTTTGTCTCATGATTGCGCCTACTGTAGCATATATGAGTGAAATGTACTCAGTCGCACACTCGCAGTCTGTTATTGTGACCATCTCTTTTCATATGTCATCATAACAGGTCACCTGAAAAAGAAGAATATTATAGATTATAGAGCTTATAATGTTATAGGGGTTCTGCTCAGAAAGGCATGCAATATTATTTTAGTATTTTTTGTGTATTTTACAAATATTTTCATTGCAAATATGATGACAATAATAATGAGAATATAATAATTAGTTTGTCATTTGACAAAAGAGATTATTATTATTATTATTATTTTTATCAAGTGACATGTATAGTAATATTTACAACAATAATTATTATTATTATTGTTAATATCATTATTGTTGCCGTTAATATCATTATACATATCACTTCACAAGAGAGCAATAATAAATAAATACATAAATTATATGCATCACCTGATGAGCAATAACAGCAACAACAACAATAATAATTATTATTAATTTTATTATTGCTCTCTTTTGTCAAGTGACATGTATGATATTTACAACAACAACAATAATTTGATACGTCACTTGACAAGAGAACAATAAATAAATAAATAAATAACTTGCATGCCACCTGAAAAAACAATAATAGTAATAATAATAATAATAATAATTTTATTATTATTATTATTATTATTGTTGTTGCTGTTGCTCAATTGTTGAGCAATAATAATAATAATAGTTATTATTATTATTATTATTATTATCGTTGTTGATACTGATTATTATACGTGTTATAACAATATTATTATTATTATTTATAAAAATAGAAAAAAGAAGAAAGCCTGCAAGGCATACAATATTATGAACTTTTCTACGCAAATGATCATGGACTTGGCTGTCAATATTTTAAAAATAAATAAATAAATAAATAAATTCCAAGATATTTTATTGGTTTTAAATGCTTCTATTGTCCTCATTTGTAAGTCACTTTAGATGAAAATGTCTGTTAAATGACTAAGTGTAAACGTAAATGATATGCAACAGTAATTATATAATATCCAATGATGTACTTGCTGAATCAGTCATTTTTATTTATAGTCATTTTGGCTTATAAACTTTTTAGCTGAAAACTCCTTTCATAATGTATTGCCTGAGTGACAGAATTATTTTTATGCATGCTATGGATCCTTATTGCTATCAACTATAATCGTTCAAAGTAGGTTATTCAATATTGTAGCGCGGAGAAGCAAACTAATTACAGAACACATCTCCTGTAAAACGACTAATCTCACAGATAGCCTGCAGTGCAGCCACATTTTTTGCTATTTTCTTGATCCCAAAAGTAATTACATTTCCCTCTAGATAGGGAGAGTGGGGGAGAAGTGAGAGAGAGAGATAGAGAGAGCTAAAGATACAGAGGGAACTGCTAAGCCACTCCTCTAACCAGATATGACCTTCATTTGAAAAATGACATCTGAAGACTCAATTAGGCCGATAAGCATTATTAGCCTTGTTTGGATGGTGGATACGTTTGATAAGTTAAAACCTTCATATTGGTAGTTAATATACTACGCAATACCACTATGAAACTACACACATTAAAGTGTCATACAGTATCTTTCTTTTTTACAACGAACTGTACGTCAAATTACAAAGCTCGATTCAAGCAGTAATTGGCGTAGGCAAGGATAAAGGATACAAGGACTTTTTCTTCCTGTTTTTTTTAACCCTTTCACATAATGGCTATAAAATAAAAAAGTTTCTTAAGAAATAATACACATATAAAGTATAGAAACCAAAACATTTTTGTAATATAAAATCCTCAGAAAATGTTAATACCATGTTAAAACCATGTCCCAGATAAGAGTACAAGTCACATTAGTTTTCACTGGTTATCCAGCAAAAAATAAACATTTTACCAGTTTGTAACAGTAACAGATTAGTGTTATTAATGTAAAACCAACGCAAGACCATCTTAAATGGAATTTAATATGTTCTAAACTGGTGTATGTTTTATTTTCAGTAAAACAAAACAAAACAAAAAATAAAATAAAATATAATAAAAAAAATAAAATATTCATGTGTAACATGAATCTAATCCATCTTATATGGGACAGATTCATATTCAAAAACTGATCAATCATGAATCTTTTATTGTGACAGAATGGCTGACAATGACAAAATATGTTGAGATCCACCTAAATTATTGATAGAGACTAATAAAGGTTTTCTTGACATTGCTAGGGACATGCTGTCCATCTGCAAATCCATACCGATGCATTCTGTACCTCATGAGACACACACACACACACACACACACACACACACACACACACACGCACACATGTTTGACTATCCTTGTGGGGACTTCCATGGTTTTTCTACTGTACAGACTGTATATTCTATTGCCCTACACCAACCCTACACCTAAACTTAGCTCTAACAGGAGACTTTTTGCATTTTTAGATTTTCAAAAAACTTCATTCTGTGTGATTTATAAGCTTGTTTACCTGTGGGGACCTCAATTTAGGTCCCCACCGAGACACAAGTCCCCATGAGTCTGTGTGTATTCAGGTTTAAGTCCCCACCGGTATATAAAAACAAATACACACACACACACACACACACACTCACTCACTCACACCAACTCATTTGTGGTATCCAGACGGAAATACAAGTATATCTGTTGTTCTAGCATGTTTGGACTGTCAGGAGAGCTTGTTTCTCCCCCAGTCACCCCTCTTCCCATCCTGGGTCTGGGCTAGTGAGAGTCTCCTGCTTGGGGAGAGACTGTCAGAGCTGGAGGTCTTCACATGGGTGGATGTGATTGACCTTGACAGGCTGTTTGTTCATCTTCCACCTGGGTACGTTCACAAGCCTGAGCTCTACTTGGCTCTGACCATTACTCTTACTGACGAAACCATAAACTTAAATTATACAAAAATATATGAACATTTGGAAAACCTGAATTAAAAAAAAACATATACTTTTATGCATATTTCCACAACATGCCCCAAATCATGAGGAAAAAGTTGTCAATGGGACCTGCTTATGACGTAAATGTGTAAATATATCAGTATTTCTTCACTTTTGGACTAAAAGCCCTAGTGAATGCTGTTTAGTGAAGAACTCTGAATGCAAATAAACCAGAGCAGACATGATTGAATATGAATACGCATTGTTATTTTACACAAAATGTCAAAACCGATTGATTTTGCATATTGATTTTGCACTCCTAACATAAATTAGGCAATTACTGTCAATGTAAGTTTTATCATAAACAGTGGTCAAATAACCAAAGCTGGAGTTTTAATGATGCACAATTTGTCAAGATCAAATAAGAGTGTGATGATAATAGTGTGCAGTTTAATGCAAACAACAATAATCTGGAGCAATTTTTGCATGTTATTTATTTATTTGGGTTTTTTAAGCCAAATTTGAACAGCAATGATAAAATGATAAATAAAATGATAATGAAATATAAAAAGTAACATTCAAAAATATCAATTGATTTGTATTGGCCAATAAATATTTACTTAAAATCCAAATATTTAATTATTTAGAATATATTAAACAATAATTGAATACATAATTACATAAATTTGCATCATGCTTATGACAACCTGCCATTTAAAAAAATAAATAAATAAATAAAAAATGGAAAGAAATGGGCAAATTAAAGATTGGAGTACAAGAAAATACTATTTCAGGCTTTCTAATTCAAAATATTTAAATTTTATTTGTAATTAAACGTGTTATTTGCTGTTTCTTTGGAATAATTTACTAGCAATTTCTGAGCAATTTTTTTCAGTGTAGTTAATTCTTGTTTAAATGTATGCATATGGTTGCAATTAATTCACATTTTTATATAAGAACTAAAGTAAGAATTTAGTTTTTTGTTAGTAAATTAAAATTCTAAAAAATATCACATTTAAAAGAGTTTTAAATTAGGTGTGTGACAACTAGCCCCGGTGTGCCTACACAGTTTTTGCGTGAATAACATCACAAATCCACACGCTCTCTGAGAAGCACTCCTATTTGTCTTGTTACTAAAACTCTTCATGTAATATATTTCTCATGAAAGCACACCAATTCTTGCACTTCATAGAAATAAATTGTTAGTATGACTCTCTCGCTGCACTAAAAAGAGCTTAAATTGGTGGTTTCGTGTGTGGCTGGTGTAACAGGGATGTCAGTGAGCCTGGAGAGACCATGATGGAGTGTCATACAATGGTAACACAGCACAGCTGCATTAAAGACCAGCCCTAATGAGGATAAATGTTCCACGGCTCATGTCAAGGTTCACTGTATCGCTACACAGGCCACATCATTTAGCTAGGGGAACGCAAACACAGGGAGGGGACACAACAGGGCCCTTCACCACACTATGCCTTATTAGTGGTGCTTGCTAAGGGAAGCATCACTACTATCGCTCATACTAAGGGTTGGGGTTTCAGAAAATTCCTAACCATAAGTATCAAACTTATTGTACTTTTGGACATGAATGGTATAAATGTTCAGACAATGATTTAAAAAAAAAAAAAGATCAGACAATGATTTTCAGACTATAAGAAAGAAGAAAAAAACAAAACAAAACAACAACAAATCTTCTGGAAATCTTAAGCAACCACCTGACAGTAAAAAGTGAAAATGTGCAGCGATTTTTTTCTAGTATAATCTAATGTATAATCTAATCAGGTTGATTCAGCTATATTAATTTTATTTATTATTTATATATATTTTACATGGAATCACCCAGAACACCCTGCAAACCACCAGAAGCTCTTTTTATATTCATATTTCGTCATTGTCAATTATTCCAACTCAATGAAAACTAATGATTTTTATGATTGGACTGATAATTAGGTAAATGTAATCTAATGCAATCAGGTTGATTCAGCCATATTAATCTTAATGTTTACATATTAATAATAAAAATATTATAAATAAAATTAATACAATTAATAACTGATTTTTAATTATATATAATATTAACTAATATTCAGTAATATTTTAAATATATCCAGTCATAAAAATTTAATTCAGAAAAATAAAATCAGAAAACAGAAAATGTAATGTAAAGTTTCATGAATTCAATTGATAAAATTTAATTTAACCACTAAAACAGAACCCAGAAAATGGGTTGCTAAACTTTTAATACATTTTTGTTACTGTGTAAACTATAGAAGTTTCATTATTTCAATTAATTTTTTTTTTCAGTCACTAAAATTTACCTATGAATTTTTTGGGAAAAATAAAAAACTGAATTTTCATAGGGCCCTACTGTTGTAGTCAGATTGATTCTGTCATATCAAATAATTTATTTTTAATAAAACCAGTTAATTTACATCTTACCACAGCATAAAACACATATTTTAAAGTTACCTAACAACATATTTTCAAGTTATACACCTCGAACACACTAGAAAGCATCAGCAACACCCTAGCAACCAACTAGAGCACCCTAGCAACACACCTCATGGCAACAAGCTCTTGCACAAACACCATTCACATTTTCTTCACGCATCTAGTCAGCTGTTTACCGTTTACAGTGTCTCTATCTCTCTACTGTACTACTATGAACTCCCTTAGGGTGTACAGAGAATGTGACACGAACTGCTTTCCGGAGGTGTGCTGTTTTATTGCTGCTGCTGTGCGTGCGTGCGTGCGTATGTGTGTGTGTGTGAGAGAGAACGCTAGTTTTGGGGTTATGTGAGTGTGCTGTATAGGTTGCTACTATATTAATGAATGCTGTCCAAGCTGAGCGTTTGACTGAGATGTAAAGAGAGATCAGACGGAGAGAGTGTTTTGGATGGACAGGTCACTTAACATGCAGCCTCCCAAAACAAACAGCAAGAAACACAACAGGCCTTTACCCCTGCAGCAGTTGTCAGAGAGACGGAGAGAGAGAAACGAGAGAGAGAGAGACAGAGAGAGCGCGTCTCCAGAGGTTTACAGACAGAACTCTGCCTCCAGCTGAAAACGGGAGACTGTCCGAGCGAAAAAGACAGGAGAGGGATGGAGAGACAGAGAGAACCAGTTAAAGCGAGCTTGAGAAGGAAGGGTAACTAGAGTTGCTGGGTGATACAGCTATAAAATATCTATACGTCTCTCAATATTTTTTTTAGCTTTTTTATGATCTTCAATACAACTGTGGTTTCAGGTGTGTTCTGATGGGCCACAGAGAGAGAAAGAGAGCGAGTGGAAAAGAAATAATGCTGAATGCCATTAATAACATTTTTCAGGATAGAAAAATAAACCTGCTTTTCAGAAGAATCCTTGCCTTAGCTTTTGTTGTTTCGTTGTTGTAACTTCTATCCAAATTGGTCCTGCAAACATGGACACAATCAAAATAAACAAAACAATTCATGATTTAAAAAAATAAAATAAAATAGAATACAGACTATGTCATAAAACTTATGTTACGCAATAAAGACAAAAAGTCAAACTGATGTTAAAATATTTAATGCAGATAGTTGAACACACAAAATCTAGTTCTAAATGAATCAAGAATTAATCATTTTACTTGGATGCACAAATAAAACAATTCAATGTTTAACTAGATAATTTTTTTTTTACTAAGCAATACTTGAAAAATGCCACATAGGGACTAACTTTTGGATGGTGATCCAACCAAATCAGTGAATCAAAGTTTTGACTAAATTTATTCATTAAACTTGTTTTTAAATAATCCATAAAATCAGTGATTCATGAATCATATTTCTAAACTCTAAAGGCCAGTTCACACCAAGAACAATAACGATAACTACATTAGCGTCCACACTAGTACAAGATAACCCTCTGTTTATTATAAGTGTGCACTGCTGTTTTGTCTGCTACTTTAAATGCTCATTAAAGTTAGATGGATTCTGATTGGCTGTCAATGTTTTTAACATTCACCAGCTGGAAAAAAGCAATTCCAGTGGTTTTGTTCCTCTGTGTCATTATCATTGTACAGTTGTTGTAGCATGGACTTCCCTATTCTCAGAGAATTACTTTGAGATACCTTTATAGTTATCATTCTTGGTGTGCAACAGGCCTTAACTCATGTGTTGCCAAGTTTGCAGTTTTCCCACGGAATTGGGCTAATTTTATAATACTGCCATGGGATGCTTTTATAGTCCGCGGGCTGAAGTGAACCTCCACCCTACCCCTCTGAAACATGATTTTGACCAAGGTGGAAGCCCTGGAAGGAGGTTTTGACCCCATGGAATGCATTTGGAATGATTTTGATAGCCATTTTCCACCGTAACACGACTGGGTTAGTTTTGATTACCAATTGGGCTGGTTTTTTATGTAGACCTGGCAACCTTGCCTTAACTGTTTTTGCTACTGAGATTTAAAGACGAAGTGTCTCAAATGGCATGAGTTTGGGACGGGATGATCTGTTTGTCCAACCAATGGAAGACGTGGAGTGCCAGTTTAGTGTAGTTTAACAATCCAGCTTTAAATAAAAGAAGCTAGTGAAATATATTTAAACACTCTCATTGTAAAATAATAATAATAATAATAATAATAAATCCACCCACTTCAACTACAGTACTTCAATTTAGAAATATAATCAAATTGGCTGTACAAGTCATTTCAAATTAAATTATATTAAAGTGACTTGAGTTGAATCTCATGCAACTTAAAAAATGAAGTTTAAATTGGTTAATTAAACATATGTTACCAAGACAATTTTTTACTAGTCGTGTGACAAGGAAGGATTGAGAAACTAGTTAATTACATGGCCTATTGGAAACTTAATGGTTGAATAAATAACATTAAAATCATTGTAATATTCACTATGTCGCTTAATTTTATATCACGAATATTCAACATACTCAGATTGAAGTAGAGTGATAGAGAAACCAAGGGAACCATAATTAAATCTAATACAGTATAGTGGAGATGCTGCATTTACTGGCAATTAAAGTCAATTTACAGGGTGTTTTAATGATAAGGGACTTTGATATTATAAATCATTGAACAGCCTATTATAGCATACTATACTCTATAAAACTCCAGGGCAAATTAGATGAGCTCCCTGCTCATATTCCCTAATCAATATACAGTGAGCAGCTCATGGACACCTGGAGAAAAAGACGCTTGCTGATTCAGAAATTCTAGGTCTGTAACAGAGGTGAAAAAGTAGTTCAAGGGCTACTTTCATGTTTGTATTACCATTTTCTCTTTCGACTGTAGGAAGCAGCGAGCTTCCCTCCTCCCGCTTCCCCCCAAAGCTTTCTGTTCCATCTCTCCTCACACACATTCACAAAGCATATCATTACACACAATGGGGTTTTTATCACAAGCTGTCATGAAATACTACTGGATTTGAATAGGAATTTAATTAGGCGTTCTGTGGGTTTGCACACACTCTAGAAATCTCTCCTGTCTTTTTTTTAAAGACGCACACACGTACACACACACACACACACGCACGCAGGTACACGTGCACCCACAAACAACGAACTGCGCACACATATTTTCTGACTAAAAATGAATAGAATACGAGAACAGATTTATGAATAAATATTTACATTACATGCACCACACCAACACACTAACTTTTGCAACTGGAGGTTTCAGAATCACAGATGAAGAAAGTAATGAAGGTAGACGTGCGACGTCAATGCAGAAGGAAAATCTTGTAGACGTGTGAGTTTTGCATTACGTTCCACATTAAAATTGTGTTTTTCTTCGGACCCTGCAGTCGTAGTAGCCCCAAATCCTCAAATAATCAATCAAAGTCTTGAATAACTGTCATGGACAAATGATATTACTGACAGTTGCTGTATAACTAGTCAGCTGGGAATAACGGGTCCAAAACGAAATGCTATTTTCTGCTGACTTGGCTGAAATTTGATGACGTACACTGTAAAGTATATATTTGAAAATGTTACATTTTTACAACAAATATGACCTTTTATAGGACATATTGCAATATTGCAACATATTTAATATTGCAATATTAAATATTAAAGGTGAAAAAATAGCATACTCATAAAATATTTTATGAGTATGCAAAGCTATGGTCAGCACTGTAAAAATTCCAGCACTGCACATTTCTAAACCCCCATAAAACGACAGACAATCTTGGGTTGATGTTTCAAATGATTGGGGTACATTTATTAACGTAAAAACTTGAGTTCTTTAAATGACTGGGCTCCTGAGAAGTACGTAAATCTAGACACAAATGTTTGGCAAGCGAGGTCCTGTTAAACATATGTGCGCTCTTGCGTTGCTGCCGCCGTAATAAACCACAATACTGACGGGAGTGATAGATTTACCTTCAAATGTCTGTGCAATTAAGCCAGATGTGTTATTGTTCCAGTAGCTAAAATTCATCAGTGGTTCTCTACCATGACAGCTGTTGACCTGGAAGAGAAACCTGGCGGTTCTCTCTGCTGCAAAATCCAGTTTAAGCAAGTAACTGTCACGGGGTCAGACATGAACCACGGCGGAAGCAAAGATGCGGGTAAAAGTAGTATTTATTGAAGAGTGGAACACACAACAAAGTCTCACAGA
>JAFVLL020018179.1:0-21044 GCA_021397915.2 Tor tambroides | reverse complement strand
CTCTTCAGGAACTCGAGCTGCGTCTGAGAACACTAGGGGAACGTTCCCCTAGCGTTCTCAGACGCAGCGTCTCATTCCCTCGAGGAACTAGGGTTACATACGTAACCTGAGATGTTTTTTAGTACATGTACTGTATATTTAGGTTAATGATGTTATATATTATTATGCATTTTTTCTATTATTCATTTTTTGCCATTGTTGCCTAGATACAAAAATATTAAAATAAACAGAAAAATAAAATCTGTCAATTCATATCTGAATGAAGAACTTGTTCTTTTTTTTGTATTTTATATTTGTACGTTTAATTTTATACATAGGTTACATAGAGAAATGACAGCTCATAATATATAATATATATGTTATATAATAGCATGAACTAAAATACACAAGACGTCAGGTAGGCCTATATATATATATATATATATATATATAAAGAAAAATAAATAATCTAGATTGATTTTTTTTTCTTTTTTGTTTAGGCTTGCATGAGGTCTTGTAGTTTTTATCACATGCTATTATATAATATTGTGTGCTATCATTTTTCCATGTAGCCTCCATTGCTTCGAAAATATTATAGTAGCAATAAATGATTCACCTACAACTGCTGAGAGTCACAGGCGAGACGCTTCCTGTCAAGGACGTCTCACACTATTAAATCCCCAAAGTTGTAACCGTAAACAAGCGTGGATCACTTCTCTTTAACACTGCTGCTTTAAAACACACTGTGACTGCAGGCACAGGGAGTTATTCTCACATGGAGCAAGTTTGATCTTGTGAATGCCAGAAGGTCTCCTCAGTTTAAAGTGCCTGGCCCCTCATCCCTCCCTCCCTCTCGCTCAACATCTGAATGCAGAGCAGGCTGATCAGTGGATGAACAGTCAGCTTTTATCGATCTGAGAAGAAAGTGCTGACAGGGAAGGACATGACTACACCCTTCTCCTAAAACTCATCTCTAGTTTCTTCTGCTCAGTAAGCCGTCTCAGGTCGACATGGAAAAATATTCCGTAATCAGTATGCACGAAATACATGCCCTTGTGTCAGGTTATTGTATGAATAGCAGATGAGGACAGAAAGTTTCATGTGGTGCAATATAGAAAAAACAGGAAACTTGCAGGAATTGTGGCCAATTGTGATTTTTGGTAAATAATTGACAGTGAATAGCTAGTGTAGCTGTGTGCTCTGAATGTTTATTTCAAAAGAGTCAATGTTTTTCACCAAGGAATTGTGTCAGAGAATATTGTAAATTTTTTATTAGTTTAAAAAATGATTTTATATTATATTATTTATAATAGATTAGAATACCATTTAAATGTTTAGGGTTGGTAAGTTTTTTTATTTTTTTTTGGAAATAAGTCCATTATGCTCACCAAGGCTACATTGTTTTAATCCAAAATCAGTGAAAACAGTAATTATATAAAATATTTTTTACGATTTAGTTTTCTGTTTTAATATATTTTAAAATGTAATTTATTCCTGTGATGGAAATCTGAATTTTCAGCATCATTACTCCAGTCTTCAGTGTCACAAGATCCTTCAGAAATCATTCTAATGATTTGGTGTCCAAATTCTTACTATTTGTGACCCTGGACCACAAAACCAGTCATAAGTGTAAATTTTTCAAAATTGAGATGTATACAGCATCTGAAAGCTGAATAAATAAGCTTTCCATTGACGTATGGTTTGTTAGGATAGGATAATATTTGGCCGAGATACAACTATTTGAAAATCTGGAATCTGAGGGTGCAACAAAATCAAAATACTGAGAAAATCACCTTTAAAGTTGTCCAAGTTAAGTTCTTGATTATGTTTAAAATTATGTTTTGATATATTTACAGTAGGAAATTTACAAAAAATCTTCATGGAACATGATCTTTACTTAATATACTAATGATTTGTGACATAAAAGAAAAATCAATAATTTTGACCCATACAATGTATTTTTGGCTCTTGCTAAAAATAAACCCCAGCGACTTAAGACTGGTTTTGTGGTCCAGGGTCACATTTGTAATTTAATTTTGATTTAATATTATATATGTCTTGTCTACTTTAGATCATGCTATTATATTATATTATTATGCTATTATATAATACAATGTGCTTTCATTATTTCGAAATTGTATTATATTATATAGTAAAGGATCATTTGTGTGTCACCTGCATGTATTATCAATGTTTTGAGATTATCCTGGCAGATTTTTATACATTTTCTGGTAATTGAAATTTGATTTGAATTGTACTGAGTTCTGAGTAAATATTTTGTGAAAAAGCGCTCTTTTAATTTTAGCAATTTGTTTAGCATTTGCTTTGGTTAATGGTAGAAATACACAAAAATATGCAAATTTTGCCCAAAGTTTTGCCCTGATTTATAATCTGGACAAGTTTACGCTATAGTTGGCAAAAATCAGAGCCAGTCTGCAGATTTGATTTGACAGATTTCATAAAAAATCACGTAGTGTATTATGGTCACAGACTATTTGAGGCGACTTTAGAACACAAATGCCAAATTTGCACTGCAAATGTTGCAAGGATATGATTCTGAAGTGGCATTTAAGTATCTGTTTAATGCTGCTCAAAGGTGGCATAAATGTATTTATACAGGAATTACAACTGTATGCTTTAATACTAGGGACTGGGATGGATCAGAGTAGGTTTAATTAAGGGTGTATTCACACCAGGAAAGTCCGCTAGTTCACTTGCTTTGGTCCAAATACAATGTTGATTTTTTTTTTTTTTTTTTATTTAGTGTGGTTCGCTTTCACACTGCCCTTTTTGCAAGTGAACCAGAAATTGTAAACAAAACCACACGTGTGCTAAGGTCATCCATTCATTGGTTCATCCATTCAACCGTACCAGCGTTTGTTTAGAACCATACCGAGACCACCTCTTCAGCTGGGTCTTGGTACGGTTGTTTGGTCCACACCCGAGTGCGATTGCTATATTCACACACCTGCCCAAAAGATCCACACCAAGGAGGGAAATGAACTTGAGTTCGATTCAATCGAACCAAACAAGACAGGTGTGAATACATCCTAAGTCTGGCTTTAACCCATTTAGGCCTAAAACGCCTTAAACGTCATAAAGGTAAACACACACAGATGTGTGATCAGGTTTTAATGGGTTAATGTGTCATTGTATCTTTACACTGAATTTTGAGCTGGCACAGAGCAGCCTTAACTTAGCTGTGTAAAGATGCCTATATTGTTTTCATCTCAAGGACTTGAAAGTCTGGTAGTGTGTGATCGTTATTCGTTTAGTGAATGATACCCAGTTTTTCCTCTGTAACTGTTTACAAACTGGGTGTATATGATGCCTAGTGCTTAAAAATCTGTTCAGACTTCATCCCTAAATTGCATAGAAAACCCCAGCAATGGCCTTAGACCCAATCTGAAAGATTGAGGGACAGGTTTATCTCAAGCTGAAAAGACCCCGGTAACAGGGCGACCCATAATGGTTAACCACTATTTGTGATCCGTGACATTTTTATAGCCTTCCTACAGGTTACAGCAAAAGAACCGCAAGCTTCAAAGAACTGCATCCTTTCTTTCACGCTGAATTTGAAAATCATGAACTCCTACATTTTACTCTTGACAACTAAATCCATCACTCTTGAATCACTATGCCTTTGTAGTACATTTGCCTCTTGAAAAACGATTTTGGTGACTGAATTCAGACTCTGTTCACAGTCCAGCTATGCACCCGTTGTCACTGTGTGAGCCGCTGAGAGAATGATGTCATTGAATGAGCAATGTCTGGTCCGCCCCCTCCACGGCATCCTGTCTTTTATCCACACAGTCTAAATGTGTGAATTAGCACCCCGTCAGAGGCAGCGCTCCGTCTCCGGGCCTCATGCATAGTGTCAGTCCAGCTGGACAAATCCTCTATCCGATTATTGTGCAATCAAGCTTCTGGCTAAATTCCCAAAGCATCTCTGATGGAGATTAACTTTGGCTACACTCATACCTCACCAACCTGAAAGAGGGCCTAAAATTCACCCTTCTAAACACTGATGGTATAGAATGGATATTTTCATGCTTGTCATTGCTCTAATCTCTCTTCCCAAGTATGTCGCAGAGTATCCCGAATGTGGTGTCACCAGATGTGCCCTGGAAAGACGCAGATTGTTTGCGCCCTCACGCTCGGTGCTAAACCTGAGTTGATTTACACAGATAATCCTGCCGTGGCTGCTGTCTTGTGCGTGGAGGGAAACTACACTGAATAACAGCTGTGTGGGCAAATTTACACATCGACTCTGGCTTTGTTGACTCTCTGAGCAAACACATTGTTAATGGCCACATGTTGCAGATTACGGCATAATCTGTGTGTAGACATATCAGGGTTACTTGGAGACTTTTTAGTATTCTTGTGTCAGATCTTAATGTAATATTAGATCTCTTTGCTTTCTTTTATCCTCTCATTCCAAAAATAAACACAGGCTAACTAGTTTTATTTAGTCTGATTATTTGCCTTTTTAAAGGGACAGTATGCCCAAAAATGAAATTTTGTAATCATTTTTATGTCGTTCAAACTTGTATGAATTTTTCTTCTGTGGAAATCAAAAGAATATAGTTTGAAGAATGTTGGTAACCAAATAGTTTCGGTTCCCATTCGCTTCCTTTATACAGTCAAAAAGTATAACGGAAGTGAATGGGAACCGAAACTGTTTGGTTACCAACATTTTTAAAAACTGTGTTCAACAGAAAAAAAAGAAAGTCATAGAGATATATATATATATTTAACCATACAAAGGAAGTGAATGCGAACCAAAACTGTTTGGTTACCAACATTCTTCCAAATATCTTCTTTTGTGTTCCACAGAAGAAAGAAAGTCATACATGTTTGGAATTGACATGAGGGTGAAAAAAATAAATTTTCATTTTTGGGTTTGTTTCTGTCCCTTTAAAAGATTTTGATACACTGACTCACATCCAAATTCACAATATAATAATAATAATCATACTGTGTTAAAGGCATATATGTGATGAATTTGCTATGAAGCTTCTGAGGTTCCAAAAATCCATCAAACTTGCAATATCATACATAAACATGATTGCAAACTATATTTGCATGGAAACACAAGCTGTTCCAGTGGAACAGATGTAACTGACAAAGCGGCAGAGCCAAAAGCGATCTAGTCCAAACTCACCAGAGTGCAGAACCTCTCCGGTGGATTCCCACATGTGATATCGGGAGGCTCCACTCTAATCTGCATGTACTCCTTCATGGACATGGGTTTGGGCTGGCAAGCGTAATATTCCCATGTTGGTCCATCGTCTGTGCTGACCAGCGACTTACAGATATCGTACTGGCCGAGAGTCAGAATAATGCACTGTAAGAGCAGGAGCGCCTGTGAGAGCATGGCACTGGATGGGTCCATGGGCATGAGAGAAAGGCAAAGGGCGCCACAGCTATTAGGTGTATCAGCATGGAAATTATTTAGATTGTGAAATATCTAATATCCATCATGGTGCCAGAAGGGCAGCGTCTGATCCTGTGTGTGAGTTAATGTAAAATGTGTTCCCACTGAGATGTAATTTTTAGATCTGTTGTGACATCTTCCAAATTCAATGTTCAATTTCTATACGTGGCAACTGACTTCAAGTCCAGGGATGAATGTCACTTCAGTTCAGAGACATGAAGTGCATTCAGTGGTTCTTGCACAATCAGAAGATGCCTGGTGTCAGAGTCCAGTCTAAGATTCACGTGTGATGAGAATAGCTGTTTCATTTCTGATGGGTTGCCTAGGAAATAGGAAAAAACAAATGGAAATAAGCAACATATATTCCACACAGTTACCTAACATACAGTAAAATATATTTTAAAAGACAATGCATGCAATTGCATTATAGTTTATGAAGAAAATGTGCATTTAGCAAGGCATTATGTATACTTTTAAGATAGTATTTTGTCAAAATGATGGCTTTTGTTATAAAAAAAAAGTATGGAATGCCTAATGTTTTAAATGAAATGTTATGTTATTTAAGGTTTATTGCATTTTTTTATATCGTGCTGCTCTGATGGTGTTTGTTGTGTGAGTAATAATGTGCGGTGTTTTTAAGTTTTCACTTATCACAGTTGCTTGAGATATAGCCTAGGTTATGATTACTTTTAAAGTCGCCATGTGGTATTATATTGTACAACTGTGTATTTATCACCACATTTTATAGAAACAAAGAAAGCCCTACTTGGTTGGTCAATTACCATTATATTACGTAGACAATACAGTTAGGAAATGTAAAGTAAACAGACGCCATTATGATTAAAACACCGTCACTGTATTTTACGACAAAATTCTAACAGTTTTTCCACCCCAAGTGTATTATTTTTGTTATAATGTAGCGAACTTTTAATGCAGTGGTTCGAGAACCTGCCACTTTCTCCAAGTGCACATCTTCCTTATGCAGTAGATTATAAACTTTACTTTTCGACTTTGCAATGGAATTTTTTTTTTTAAAATGTATACGCTTAAGTAGGTCATCCGAAAGGGACGAGCTCCAAAAGAATGCGAATAAATAAATTGTTATGACGTAACATGAAATGCGCGCAAATATTACACAATTTTATTGTTTATCTAAAAAATAAAACGGCGATTAGAAATGCAAATTAATAACTAAAGAAACGAGCAAATAAATTGTTAGAAAACCGAGTAAACAAGTTTAGTTAAAAGCACTTTTCCAAAAACATCCGGGAATTTGAATAGACTATAACCTATTTCTCATTAGCTAAAGTTACGTGAATTCATCAAAGAGCATCTTCTGAAATGCTGCCCATGTTCTGAGCGCTTATAAGAGACTGAGAATATTCAATGACCAAAATACTTAGACTAAATAGGCTAAGTAACACACTTGAGTAACCTTACCTTGGTTCCAGAGATCAGCACCTTTTACTGTTCCCAGATGAATTTCTTCTGTATAAACTCTCTCTCTCTCAGTCAGTTCCCTGCCATATCACTTGAGATGGATGAGAAACACATGCACACGTTACTCCTCTCCGTAGATCACAGCAAACGCTTTCTCCTTCGTGCTTTCTTCGGCTGCCACGTAGTTTGTTGGAAAGCATTCTAGATAGATGTCCTACATCCAGACTGCTCCGAAGCGAATCAAGTATTGCCTGAAAAACGTGCATTTAAAGTTTCTGTTCCTGTCCCTGCCTTCATTGATGCCTCTGTCCTGTGCGCTCAAGGACAGACTTCAGAGTACTACTCCTCCCATTCCCATCCTGTCTTATTCCATCCGCGCTCCTGCTCCATTCACTCTCCTGTTCCTATCTGTTTGCGCATCGCAATATCTGACTTTCATTTGTCTTTTGCAGACCTCGATGAAAATACTTTTGGCCACTGCAAACTGCCTGCCTTGTCTAGTCCAACTAGTGTGGAGCAGAAGTTTATCTACGGGCTTGAAGAGCTGAACCGTCCCAGCAGCAGATGAGACAGTCCGCACCGCTTAAAGAGACAGATCAGAGGCTGAGGATTTCCAGTCTCCTCTCACAGCGTACGTTAACCAAGTCAAACCCTTACGGAATATAGCCTACCATAGATTCGGTCAAAATGTTTTAGAGGTATGACTGCAGTAAAACTGTGGTAACTTGTGTATATATATATGAATAAATAATAACACATAATAAATTGACCGAAAAATATCGAAAGCTTCATGTCGTAACGTTGCATTTTGGCGGAGACTGGAATGGGCAGAAAACTCCGAATAAATTAATTAATCAAATTGTTTTTTATTTTATTTTTTAATTAATGGTCAGAAAGGTCAAACAATTTTATATGAGCTGTTTTATCTTATATTTAATTTTATTCGATTTATGAGGTGTGCAATTTCGAGGTGAGCAATAAATATTACAAACAAATACACAAATAAATAAATAGTTTGAAACCACGGCAACCGCTTTGCACATTTAACCTAAATGAAACTTTTACTCTAAAGTCTCTAGATTTAAAATAATGCTGTTTGTGTCGTCTAATGCCGCTGTTATTATGGTAGCTGCCCAAAAACGATGCAATGCACAGCCATAGCCTACTTTGCGTGACGTGTAAATTGAAACAATGACAGAAACGGTGCATTTTTGCTTACAATCGAGTAAATATAAAACAGAAGACAGAAACTGCCACTTTCCAAAACTGCAACTTTGCAAACCTTTTAGCTTTCGTCATTTGAGTCATTTTCTGATAATCGAAATTTTATTTAAGAATAAAACCTGCTTCTATCAACCATTTTGCTTGTGTTAAACTAGTGGGACCAAAAACGACAATTACAAAACTGAACGATCGCGCCCCTGTTATAAACTACAAATCCCGTCATCCCTTCAGCGCCCGTGACGTCATTCGTGCGCCAGTGTTCGCGGACGCAGCAGCCATGGCGGACGTTATGAATGTTGGAGTGAATTTAGAAGCGTTTTCTCAAGCGATTAATGCCATCCAGGCTCTTCGGTCGAGTGTCACTAGGGTGTTCGATTCTCTTAAAGATGGGATGAAAAATAAGGAGACCCTTGAAGGGCGGGAGAAAGTCTTTATAACTGAATTCCAAGATAACTTACAGTCAGTCAATCGCGATTTAAAGTGAGTTAACGTTAATTGTCTGAGCATTCAGTAACCCTGTGAAATGTTATAACGGTAACCATAGTCACTGCCAAAATGCAAGTGTTATTGTAATAAACCACGGTAACGTTAACATGGTACTACCCACTGCAGTCAGCGTGAAAAGCGATTATGACAGATTATGAATTCCCACATTAATTTATTTTGATATTAATGTATTATGCTATGTTTTTCTAAATAATGACTGACATCTTTTTAATTATGGCTCTGTAAATCAAAATATCTTGATTTTTAGCTTGTCTTTGGGAACCATAATCAAAAAGATGTATGTGACATTGGTGTATGGTTAAAAAAAAAAAAAAATCAACCGTACCAGCCTGACATTTGTTTCTTGTTTTTGCAGTGAATTGGAGCGTCTCAGTACTTTGGTTGGCAGGCCGTCAGAGAGCCACCCCTTACACAACAGTGGACTGCTCAGTTTAGACCCCGTTCAGGACAAAACACCCCTCTACAGCCAGCTGCTCCAGGCTTACAAATGGTCCAATAAAGTAAGTTGTCAGCATTTTGCTGATTCGCCTTGCATTATAACCTTTATATGCAACACAGGTGATTTAAAGGTAATGGAATGAAATTTAAATGATGAATGTCGTAAATGGTCTATTCAGACTTCAGCCATACGTCACTCCAGAAATTTGTTCAATACTGAATGACGGAATAAAGGGTCACCTTGATGTGGCCCAGGGTTTCTACAGTCTTGGACGATGTTAAAATGATTTTTTTTTCCAGGCCTTGAAAAAAGTATATGTATTTTTCAAAATGTGGGGTCGGCAAGATTTTCTTTTTAATGTTTAAGTAAGATGTCTCTTATGCTCACCAGGGCTGCATTTATTTGATCAAAATACAGTAAAAAATAAAAAAAAAACAGTAATATTGTGAAATAATATTACATTTTAAAATAACTGCTTTCTATTTGAATATATTTGAAAATGTCGTTTATTCCTGTGATGGCAAAGCTGAATTTTCATTATGCCAGTCTTTAGTGTCACATGATCCTTCAGAAATTATTCTAATATGCTGATTTGCTGCTCAAGAAACATTTCTTATTATTCTCAGCATTATGTTTTTGTGGAAACCGTGATGTGCTTTTTTTTTCCAGTCTTCTTTGATCAGTAGGAAGTTCACAGAAATAACATTTATTTGAAATATAAGTACACTAGTCAACATTTGGAGTGGATCAAAACCTTTCATCAAAGTTGTCCTAAAACCTAAAACCAAAATGTGTTCTTGTCTTAGGACAACTTGACGAACTTTTTTTGATCCACTTCAAATGTTGACTACTATATTTTGTGTCTTTGCTATTCTTCACTGTCGATCAATTTAATGCATCCTTGCCAAATAAAAATATATTTAAAAAAAAAAACTTTGACTAAACTTTTAAACAGTATATGATTAGTAATCATAAATGATTGGAAAGATAATGGAAAAGTCATGTAAGTGTTTGAAATTCTCATTGGTGAAACTTTCGGTAGACAAAAGTCTTTTGTTTATAGTGGTTACATTTGATACATGTCAGTTGTAAAGTCTGATTTCTCTTCAGTGTTTCATTTACATTGGTTACTGCAAAAAATGCAATAGTAATAAATGGAGTGTCTCGAATATTAAAACATGAAGTACAGAAAGGTTTTTTCTTCTTCTAAATAAAACTGAGTTTCAGTGGTTATTGACAGTATCAGTGCATGGTTGCCAGTTTGGGAAGATGTAAAACACTGGGCATAAAATGTATCCATTTAGAAGAAAAGCGCTGATTGGGGGATTTGAGTCGTGAACACATGGCAACTTCAAACATGAAAGCTAGTGGAGGCTTATTATCGATGAAAGACAAGGCAAATGTCAAAATTAAATGTTTTCAAGATCAATAACCAGTGGGAAAATATCACAGACTTTTATGCTTAATGAATCGAGAGGAGCAGAAATCATGTTCATGATTAAAATATGGTTTATCATGCAGTCCTAGTGTTTGGTATGTAAACAAAGATGCATATTGTAGTTTATTTGTGTCCTACACAGTGATATGATAGCTAAGTGAACAGATTTATAGCGTCATATAGTTAAAGTATATTTTGCGTTCACTGTAAATTGGAGGTGTTGGTCAGAGCCTTCTTTTTTTGCCTTAGTACCTGTGGACATTGCATTGGTTTGTCTTCATTTAGTTTTAAAAGTTGCTTCACATCCATTCATGAATTCCAGACGAACATGAATGCAAGACTTCTGCATCATCATGGGCGTCAGACTCAGCTGAGACATGGAACCGAATATCATCTTGCGTCTAATAATACTTTAATACTATAATCAAGAGGAAGCAGGTCTACAGTTTGATGATCTAATTCGCAGCGCATCAATGAGACGCATTATAGCTTGTATCTGTGATTTGCTTAAAGCAATGTGAGAAGTTTGAAATGTAAAAAAGCTTGCCAAGTCCGTCTGCTTAATTCGACAGAAAATAGAGTTGTGTTACTTCTGGCCTAGTAAATCATCTTTTGTTCCTGAAAAAGCTGTAAAATTATGTTCTCTTCAGATCAAGGTCCTCGAGCGAATCCTCTCAATAGAACGTGCGCCACGTCTTGCCAGAAGAGCACACACTTGAGATTCAATAGATGTGGGTGTTCTCACAGCAGAACCAACATTTGCTCAATATCCATTACGGCTGAGTGCTTTGACTTCTTTTGATCTTGAGTAGGTCTTCTGTCCTAAGTGTTATTGAACAAGATTTGCTATTCTTACTGTAAATGCAATTTCACAGGATGCCTGCGCTCTGTTCTTGAGTTCTTTGATGCTTCGCCCTTAGGTGATGCAGGTAGCATTATGATAGACCAGAAGAAACACTCTTTATTTGTTTTTTTGGAAACACAGCACAAAGCAGTGGTTTGATTCTTAATTTTGGAGGTTTAAGTAATAGGTTATTAAAGGGTGAAGAGTGTTTTGCAGTAGCAGATCACCTGTTCAGGTTTCCTGCATGAATTGGTAAATGTGTGGCAGGTTTTTTGGTGCAGAATAACTGGGGTTAAAGTCCTCAATCAATAGCAGCTACTCATCAGTTGCTCTCTCCACACTGTTTGCTTAATAGCAGGTGCATGCAGGTCAGCTTACTCGAGCAAAATCAAATCTTTTCAGCTTTGCTATTGCACAGAAAAGCTCTTGAAACATGACTAGTAGGTGTCTTTTTGTAAGTTATTCAAATAAATGAAACTTTTCTTCTTTTTTTTTTGTCATATTGAATTGAATTGTTTTGAAATGTTTCATGCCTCTTCTTGCCCAGAGGTGCTTTTATTGACACTTTTTAATTCCTTTTTTCCAGTTTAGTGGTTGTGTATCCCTGTCTATGTCACAGTGTCTGTATTTTTTTTTTAATGGAATGCACAATTGTTATGGCACGATATTGGTTCTTTATTTATGAATTTATATTGGTTTGTGTTTATTTATTGATGTTTGACTAATAGACCTATATATAATATATTTTATATTTAAATTGTATGTATGTGTATATAAATTAACTGAAAAATAAATTTATTAAAAATGTCACATTTTTGTTTAGCTAAATTTGATCTACTAAAAAATGTAAAAATATATTATTGATATTATTGTAACTATATAGACATATTTAAAAAATAAAATAAAGATATAAATAACAAAAACACAAAATTAGCAAAACATGAACTAAAATTCCAGTGAAAACTGAAAATCAAATAATCAATTAAAATAACACTGCCTGGAACTTGTTTGCTTTTCCTCCACTTTTTTCAATTCAATTTGGTGCCGCTAGCGGTTTAGAAATGACCTGCTTCACCTTTAACGGTTGTGAAAACAATACATTTTAGTTTAGATTAAAGTTGATTGATGAATTGCATAATACAACCTAGAAGTTAAGTCACATTTATTTGTATAGCGCTTCATACAGTGTAGATTGTTTCAAAGCAGCTTCAGAGTAATAAACAGGAAAATAACTGAATCAATGATGCATACTTCATCAATTGTGAGAGGACTTAAGAAAGTAAATTGGTTTAAATTTGGTTTTATGTGGACTTTTGAGGTCAAAACTTTGAATTTTTTCCAGTTTGAAAACCTTAACTAAATGTCTGTGTTGTACTGGTCTCATTAAAGTGAGGCGGTACTGCATCAGGACGGTTTGTGAGCTTCTTCTGCCCTCTGGGTGTAGGCCAGCTGTTTTCCCACACTCTGAGGGTCGGAGCGTTACAGAAGGATTAGGTGTGTCTGGGCTGGACGGTGTGCAGGCAAACACGGGCGTGAGGCCAAACCAAGCCTCTCTGCAGAAGTATTGATGCTTCCGCGCTATCTGCCCGGACAGCACAACCCCCGCCCCACTGTAAACACGATCGATGCGGACGTTTCCGCCATGCAAATTACCCCAGGATTAATGCACTGCTTTTATTATGGCTGTTTTTGGCCATTGTCTCCTTTGAGTCGGTTTCTCGTGGCTCGTCAACCTGCGGTGTGGGCATCAGATATCAGTCGGTATTTAGGATTAGGAGTTTTTTTTATTAATTATGATCATTATGGAACATTTAAGCAGTTACACCATGAAGAATCAACATATTTTCATTATTTTGAAATGAAGAATGGTGAAAACAAGCTAAATTATCGCTGTGGCGCAAAAGAAAATATATCAAATTGATTTTTCTTTCTTATAAATGGACCTTAGAGGGAAAATTTTAAATAAAAAAGTATAACGTCTCCAAGTGACCCCAAAACATTTGAGTTGTAGTAAATTATGGTGCGGATTTGTTTGTGTGTGTGATTTCATCCTGGCATATTTACAATAATGTACGTTTCACAGTTGCATCTTTGCCAACTTAAAATTTTGCTAATTGGATTTTTGGTGAGTATGTGATTTGTTCAAATGCTGCAGTCTGTTAAAGTTGTTCCAGTTGGATTTGAGAGTGAATAGATCAACAGTTAATTAAAGGGAAACATGTTTTGCCTTTGGCTACTAGCTGTCACTCACCCTCATTATGTCCTGATGTGTTTTGTCTCAGGAATCTCAAGGTCCACTTCTTCCTGAGGCCTTAGGTTTTTTTGTTTTTTTTTAAAGTGAGAAGCATTTTACATTAGAAAATAGTATTAAGTAAGTGCAAAATAAAGCAGGGACATTTTGAAATGAAAAACAATGAACCTACTTTTTTCAAGATCGCTTGACCAGCTTTTTGTCGCACAGTATCGGACAGCATTGGTATTGCTACAAAAGTCTTAAGTTTACATGAATCATAGGATCTTCCTGACTTTGTTGCATGACTTTAAATCTCTATTAAGATGGTTTAATGACTGTTTAATTGTATTTGAGATGGGGTTGTGCTCTGTCAGTACAACAGAGATGTCAGGGTGCACAGAGAGACGTTTAAGCACCTGCTTATCCCTGTATCAGTGCACAGTTAAGACATCAAGCTGTTATTCTGTCATATATAAATACTAGAGCTCCCCTAGTGCCAGCAGACCTGGGGCTGCCAGGAGCACATGAATTATGTGACATTCCAGACTTTTTTGCAGAAATGTTTCATGATTTTAATCTGTGTTTGCACAGAGAGTTTGTTTTTGTGTCTCAGGGGTTAAAACTTGGGTAGAGTGAAAATGCACACGTTGGCTTTCTGTAAAAAAAAAAAAAAAAATCTTTCTTCACATTAAAGAAACATTAGACACAATTAAATGACATTTATTTACCCACCTTCATGACATTTCAATCCCATATTGTTATGTTAAAAACAAAAAAGGAGCATAAACATTGTCCATATGACTTGATTATCAAATGATGTATGGAATCATGTGGACCATTTTTTATGGTGTTATTTTTTTAAATAAATGTAATAAATAATAACTAAAAATTTTAAGTATAAATTGCCAGTGTCTTTTGATTGTATGGCAAAGATCAATTCCTAATCTAATTGCTAATCTTCTAAATGTAACTATGAGGATTGAAAATATTCAATTATTATAAACATCAACATTATTTTCAGCTTTGAATATGT
This sequence comes from Tor tambroides, assembly GCA_021397915.2. Taxonomy (NCBI): domain Eukaryota; kingdom Metazoa; phylum Chordata; class Actinopteri; order Cypriniformes; family Cyprinidae; genus Tor; species Tor tambroides. The sequence goes on along the minus strand of JAFVLL020018179.1, from coordinate 6,470 downwards.
AAATTTGACTTGACAATGATGAGCCTTTTGCCTCATCAATAAATGTGTTTATGTGGTTCATTTTGTTATTAGTAACTTGTTATAGTTATATATTCATATTATAAATAGTGTGTTTGTATGTGTAAGTATGGTGATTTATGCTTATTTAGGTCTATTTTATCTATTAAAATTATTTTGTGGGTATATTGTGGATTTGCGTTTTGTGTGAGTGGTCTGGCATGGAAATTTCTCTTTATACAGTGCCCTCCATAAGTATTGGAACAGTAAAAACAAAATTGCTCTGTTGTCTGTGGAGTCAAGACATTTGCAAATATGATTAAAAGATGAATATGAGACAAAACTACAGAATGTCACATTTTATTAGTAGCCGTTTCAACACATACATGTTTTACCAAATAAAAAGAACAGCACTTTTAGAGTTCATCCCACTCATTGATGTGAACATAAGTATTGGGACAGTTGAACATAAGGCAGATATAAAAGATAAAAGCTATTATTTTGTTGCAGATCCCTTGCACACAATCACAGCAGTGAGTCTGTGACCCATAGACATCACCAGACTCTTGGTCTCATCCTTTGAAATACTTTTCCCAGCCTTTAATGCAGCCAATTCCAATTGTTGCTTGACTTGGACAATCTAAGATTTTCCATTTCTTTGACCTTATAAATTCCTTGACTGAACTGGCAGGGTGTTTTGAGTCATTGTCCTGATGCAATATGAAGCACTTTCCAATGAATCTGGTGGCATTTTCTTGAATATTGGTAAGCAAGATGGTTTTGTACCCTTCCAAATTCATTCTGCTACTGTCATCATACATTAAGTCATCAGTAAAGTTGAGAAGGCCTGTTCCAGAGACAGCCATGCATGCCCATGCCATGACACCACCTCCAGCATGCTTTACAGATGAGGCTGTATACTTGGGATCATTTGCAGTTCCCTTTTTTCTCCACATTTTTGCTTTCCCATCACTTAGATAAAGGTTCATCTTTGTCTCATCGGTCCATAAACACAGTTCCAAAACTCTTCTAGCTCACTCCTTTGTGCTTTTTGCAAACTCTAATCTTGCCTTTCTGCTTGGTGCTACTGAGGTTGTACCTAGCTGTGTAGCATCTGTATTCTGTGTCAAAGTCTCCCTGAGGACAGTAGATTGTCAGAGCATCACCCCAGCTTCTGGAAGTTGTTGGTGATTTTACAGACACGTTCTTTTAGGATTAATTTCACAGTTTTTATGATTTGTCTGCCATCAACTACTGTTGTTTTCTGTGGCCGATCAGGTCGTTGTTGGTTGCTGCGTCGCTTGGTGGTTTCCAAACCTCTTGATTTCTCCATGCCCTTTGTTTTTGCTAGCTCTAATATCTCTCCCTTTTTTTCTTTTAGCATTCAAATTGTTGTTTTCAAAGTCAAATTTCGGGTCTTCATCCTGGTTTGTGTGTGTCATCATCGAATGCAAGATTCAGAATGCAGAAATAATGGATATAACTGATACGACACATTCCCTGCTTTTAATATCTGAAGAATTAATGCAACAGGACACAGCTGATCTCTTTCTAAGAGATCAGCTGTGTCCTGTTGCATTAATTCTGAAATCTGATGAAATTATAAAAGTGCTGAACTTTTTAGCTGGTAAAACATCTATGTGTTGAATCACCCAATAATGTGACATTCTGTAGTTTTGTCTCATATTCATCTTTTAATCATATTTGTAAATGTCTTGACTCGACAGCCAACAGAGCAATTTTGTCTTTACTGTTCCAATACTTTTGGAGGGCACTGTATATACTGTAAAATGCATAAGAAAATTAATAATAATTCACTGTAATCAAGTTCAAGTGAGAAGGGAAATCTGGTTGTTGCATTGGTTATTTTTGGTCTCTGCCCACCATATTTTTACACTATTTATTAGATTACAAGTAACAATATGCAAATGCACTTCTCATTTAATGAAGCCAAAGCCTCAGGAAGGAGGAGACCTTGAGATTTCTGGAGCCAAACACATCAGGCAATAAGCGATGGTGAGTGACAGCTAGTAACCAAGGGCCAAATATGTTTCCCTTTAATTGTCTTTAGTATAACGTGTGCATGCATCATGAGTGTGTATGACTATGATTGAAGGAAACTCTATGAGTAAAATGACTTTCACAAGGTCACTTTGCCAGCGGCGCTCTGATATTCTTCTTCTTAAGCGACCGGCTTGCACAACTGGACAACTAATGAGATCAAAAGATTAAGAAGCAGAAATTAGCCCTACTTGTGTGAAATTGGCAAGGTTGTAATTTGCTTATGTATTAAAGGAAAATCTCTATTCTTTGGACATGGACTTTACAATGAACCTCTACATAAGCAGTCTCTTCATTCAGACAGATTGGATCTAATCTCAAAGAAATTCTACATTTGACTTCGTTCTAAAACATGGAGGGAATTCAAATCATATTCATACAGTTGAGCCAGCTCAGACGGCGCTAAGACTCCTGATGAGCTGTGGGAACAGTGTAGATGTATTTTATATTTTATTTCATTCCTGCAATATTATATATCCACTAGAGCGGTCATGAAATGAACTTTTCAGTAATTCATGCCAGTACCAGTAAAATGTAATGTTTTGCATTACCTATTTACTTACATATTTATTTAGTTATTTACTATGCATAGCAAACCAAAAATAAATAAAATAAAATAAAAGAATTAAACACACCTTTATTTAAAAATTTAAAGGAATAGTTCATCCAAAAATGAAAATTCTGTCATCATTTATGCACCTTTATTTTGTTCCAAACATGCATGATTTTCTTTTTTTCAGGGAAACACAATATTTTGAACAATGTTTCTTTGTTAATACAACAAAAGTCAATAGGGTCCAATGGTGTGTGGACCACAACATTCTTCAAAATAATTTTTGTATTCCCCAGTAGAAAAAAACTCAATGTAGGTTTGTAACAACATCAGGGTGAGTAAATGATGGCAGAAGTTTTTTTTTTTTTTTTTTGTTTTTATCCATTTAACACTTTATGCAAAATTAAATGCTTTGTGTCACAACCGATCATGTGACATTCGACAGAACCATTGTTGTTAGACATCAGTGAAGCCACACTTGGAATCATTTTTTGAGAGCTACAGTGGAGGAAACAATTTAAAAGATTCTTTTGGGAATGCCTCTCTTGATCTCAATTGTGATTCATTTTTATTATTTATTTATATTAATGTGAATATTATTTAAAGTAGGTTCTATATGTATTAATAAACTAAAGTTCTTTTGACCTAAAATCCACCTTTATGCATCTCGATTTTAGTAATAGAGTTGCCACTATAGGCTGGATGTCTAAGAGCTATATCATAAGTCAATCCCTTGTGTCGGAGTTTATATTATGGATATTTATATATAAGCCTACAACTTTTTTTTTTTTTTTTTTTTTTTTCCCTTAAACTAATCAAAAGAATGCTAGAATGCTGTGAGATGCTCAAAATATTTTTCAACACCAGATAGTGTCCTGAAAACCGCAGCTGGTTAGGCACTTTAATCATGTCTGAAACGGTTGTCAGGAAGAAACAAAATGGCAGGCCTTCGAAACCCAGAGCCCACAATAAGATCAGAGAGCAGCGGACTTGCCATCACAACATGTTTCAGCCCTGCAGTTAATGATGGAGCATGTGTCTGCCAATTGCCGTGCCAGGGAGGACTAATAGCCTGGTCAGTCTTAAAGATCAGTGTGGCGCGAAGGGACGAAAAGGGTGGAAAAGAACGAGAAACAACTAAGAGGGGCCGGAAAAAAAACAGCGACCTTTTGAAAATGCACTGCTCTGAGAAAAATGTTTGATGTGGTAACTTTAGCCAGCTTGGATTCCTTATTAGTTCCAAGACAAGGGAGTGTAAAGTTGAAAGAATAGTGGTCTCTGCTCGCCTCGGCCTGCTAATTCCTCATTAAAAGAGCAAGGGACAAGCGAGAACCTTTGAGATATATATGTATATATATATATATATATATATATATATATATATATATATATATATATATATATATAATTTTTTTTTTTTGTTTTTTTCCCCCAGTGCTTGCTATTCATATGAGTGAATGTTCATTTAAATTGTTTGTTTAGAAGGCCGTGGGGACGATGTCTATTTGTAAAGTTTTTGGTTGATGTTAAAATTGAATGAACTTAGATGATAATGGTACTTCTTTGTAGGGTTTAACCTAATTGCTATCTGTGGTAATTTGGGAATATTTGCTCCATTTTCTAAAACTTCCAAGCATTTGAAATTTAATATGAATTGATACATGAAATGGAAAAATGTCCTTCAAGGCATAGAAGTGATTAGTTTTTTGTGTGTGTGTCAAAGAAACACACATGCAGTGACCATGACGGACATTATTTCTACAGTAAAATAACCACATATGTATTCCATCAATCCTGGGAACAAAATTCTTTAATTTTCCAAATGTTTTGTATTTTTCCCCTTTTTTAACAACAACTATACAGTATAACATGTACCATTCAATAAAAGTCTGATTGTATGGGCTTAATGTATTTGATCTTTTTACACAAAAAAAAAATCTTTCTGCATCTTTTAAAATCTAGCTTCAACAATTTTTCTTGCATTTAATTGGTGTCTAAGAAAGTAGTTTATCCAAAAATTAGTTTTCATGCTGCTTTTTTCATAATCTAACTGTTAGTAGTTTTTACATCTGCGTTGCACAACAAAAAGGGACAAAAACATATTTGATTCATGAATGTAGTCCGTATTATTTGACTAGTGCATCGAAAGTCATATGATTGCTTTGTGTAATAGTTTCAAATCTCAATCGAACTGACAATTCTGTTCTTATTTTACAAATAAAGTTTTGTTGTCAATGACCTCAAACTTGACAAGTGCGGTTTTGCCGTCTTTTGAACCTGAACATGCATGAATGAGATTTTAGGATTATTACTATTATTATCATTTGACTTCAGAAGTCCTCTAAACTACATTTATTGTAGTTCCATAAAAAACAACAGCATACAGCAGGCCTAATTTTATGTTTGGGTGAACTGTTCCTTTAAAACTGTTTTGATATCACATGTCTCTCTTTCCTTATTCAATCACTGCCTGTAGAAACTTGTTTAAATCCAAATGGGTTTCCAGCATGGAATATGTCTGATCTCATTTGCGTTACCCATAACCCTGATTTATGAGAACCAGGCATAGAAAATACCCTAGACCTTGTGATCCCTGGCTGATATTTAAAAATTAATTAACCCCCTGACTGCAGCATAGCTGTCTCTTCCTCTCTCCGCCCGTCAATCTCTCTTTCCCTCTTCCACCTTCCCAGTCTTGAGGTGTCTGTTTTCTGTCTCTCATTGCATGGGGATTAATATCTTAATTATCGCTTGTGACTAAATATTTTCAGTGTGACCATAGATTATGCATATGGATGTGACACCCTCTATGTAATATTTTCAGCTGCTGCTGTGTCTTGGTTATTCATTCTATCTGTTTGTCAGTTTATTCAAGATACTGATGAGATGTTCTAATTAGATGCAGCGCTATAAGTTGCATATATACATTAAATTGCATATTTAATTGCAACATTTTTATTCTAAGAAACTAGAGTTTGTGAAGGGACAGTTTCCCATGAGCAATATCAGCTGACATACCTCTAGTCTAAATGTTTTGAAACAACACAATTTTTGGCTTTGCAGCTGGCCATAGCTTTAGAAACCTGATTATAACTTAAATATTTTTGGTAGAAGTAAAATATGAATGAATAGAATAATTTCTACACTCTCTACATTCTCCCAGTAGTCTACCTCTCAAAAGCTAGCAGAACTGAGTTGAACAAATTGAGGCGATTTTCCCCTCAAGGCTGTGTAAAGTTATGGTGGGATTTTAGATGAAGACGCACTCATACAAACAGTCATTTCATCATTTTTCAGTGCAGATTTACAAGCGGCGAATGATCAAAGAGAGTTGTTTCAACTTGTACTTAATATTCGTTACATGGTTTTGCTGTTCCCTCTTCGGCGAAGCTTCTTTGAATAGATATTGGATTTGATGGGCATGTGCAATTAGTTGCATGGAATAATGCAGGGACGTTCGCTTGCATAAGTACTAGTCCTCTAGGTCTGCTTATAGTATTAAATGCAAAAGCATCAGCAATGAGATGCACTGCAGTCGGAGTGTTGCAGAGATCTGGAAGATGGTGGTGGATGGCTTGTCCTTGTTAAAGGGGTGGTTGATTGCGATTTCACTTTTTTAACGTTAGTTAGTGTGTAATGTTGCTGTTTGAGCATAAACAATATCTGCAAAGTTACGAAGCTGAAAGTTCAATGCAAACGGAGATATCGTCTTTTAAAATTCTGGCAGTTTAATGCCTACAAAAACAACAGGTAAGGGACTACAGCAAGTTACTTCCCGGGTCAGATACGTCACGGACCCAGATAAACCCCGCCCCCGGGAACATGCAGCAAAGGGGCGAGGCCATGCTACGCTGCTTTA
>JAFVLL020018178.1:0-17411 GCA_021397915.2 Tor tambroides | reverse complement strand
TTTGCTGTGTACCGACCCTGCCTGTATGACCATGTTTTTGAATAAAGCTTTGCATATGGATCCGCACGTCTCACGTCTCATCAGCCCCGTAACAGCAGCATCCATTTAAGGTTTTAATAAATATGATCATACTGAATATGTTGTTACTATTTAATACTGTTTTATAATGTACTACAATATGCTGAGGTGCAAATTTACAAGAAAATGCTGCTGTTTTTCTGGCAGCATCTGTCGCTAGTGTGCAAAGCCTCTTTCAAAGTTATTGATCTACTTTATTTATCCAAAAGGCCTAAACCTTTAAATGTCAAAGCTTTTTAAACTTTTTACAAAACTTTCATACAAGGCTGTCAAGCCAAGATTGAAAGTTTGCTTTTCTAGTTAAAAAGCAGAGTCATACTTTCTTGCATTCGCAAATTGCAATTCTTCATCCAGTTTGCTCACTTCATATTCAGGAATTAAACTGGAATTTAAAAGGCATTTCTAATTCTAGTAATTCTAGTTCTGAATAGCATGCAAGGTATTACTCTGGTGGTCCTTTTTACTGCAAACTCACCATACAGTTGCAAATGCAAAGTATTGTACAGTTGTTGTGAAAATTAAGGCATTTTCCAGTGAAGTTAATGATACCCATTCCTACTGTTTTCCACACTGTTTATGAAAGATGTCCCTACTTTTGCGTATACACGCCACATGCCCGGCCCGAAGACTCACTCCTGTGGCTCCTTCATTAGCTTTTATGTTGCTAAATAATGAATGTGCAGTCGATGATAGAGTGCATCTGTGGGGAGCCTGCGCTACATTTGGAGATGATTTACATTCGCTTCATTTAGGTAAGCCAGCATAAGGGCTTTCCTGTTCGCTGCGATTTCTTTGCCCTTTCCCCTCCTTCCCCCATTTTCCCTTTCTGCTTCGAGCCACGGTTATGACGGCTTTCGTCGGATTTACAGCTGCTTCACATCTCCATCTGTATGGGCTGACATTTATGTGTCACCTGCTTGAACAAACAGGCATGTAAGTTGGCCGTAAAGTCATCTGTCTGGCAGAAGTATGCCAGAGCTGTGTCGACCCTGCTGAAGGGGACCTGGAAATGAGACACTGGGGACTTTGAAGGGGTTTGACTGAGACTTAGACAGAGCCGGAGAAGCCGTTTGAATCCCCGGGTTGACACTAGTGAGTGCTTTTCCTTAACACATGGGTGTCCTTCCTAAGACAGCACCTTTTCTAAGTGAGCTGGAGAGGAAGTATGTCCTTGTGTACTTGTAAGAGACGTGAGGGACTGTTCCTGAAAGATGGAAAAGTCTTCTTTTCTCTCTCCTTCAGCTGGAATTCCTCAGGCTTACGTTATACAGTATGTCCTTTTGCAACCTGCTGTGCTATCTCCTCAAAATCCTCAGGTAAAGTACTGACTATACAGGTGAGCTGTTTGAAGAAACCATTTTTTGTATTTAGATTAAGCTTTGATGACTCAGTTAAGAAAGAATTAAGCACTCGCACTAGTTAGCAGTAAGCACAAATACATTTTGTATATTTTGTAACTTTTTTTTTTCTTTTTTTTTTTTTTGAATACGTGTGTGTAAAGTATTCTTTCTATGTTTGTAATGAGTAATCTAATTGCTCATTACATTTTGCGTGGCACCTAACATTTTCTGCAACAGTTTATTTCTGGTACAAAACATGCAATATTGCCATCTACAGGGTACTGAAGCTGCTAGATCCCAAACTTGTAAACTAGGTTATTTTACATGAATGTGAGTGCATTAGCAGCTAGTTGCTGAATCACAGTTGTTTCATATAAGATGAGGACAAGCTAGTGATGAGGCTGAGACAAGCATGTCCAGCAAGTAGACTTTGGCTTATGTAGTTTTACTTAATATTATTATATTTATTCTTTATATTGAAGAGACATTGATATTGAGATATTGAAAGCAGTCCTGTTTACACCTGTGACTAAGGGTAGGCGATATGGCGAATATCATCACAATGTTTTTCAGGAAGGATCACGATTCACAATCTTATCACAGTTCTTTTCATGTTGGTTTTTAAGACTATTTTACTTGCTGACAAGTTACTGAGCAGTAAAGACTAGTAGGCCCTGAAGTTCTCAAGCTTACTGAAGACAGGTAAAGAACAACAAAGAAACAAATAATAAGAACAATAATGCAATAAATACAACAGAAGAAAGATACAAATTTAACAAAAAGTGCTTTCATTTTTTTTTTCCAGGTACTAACAGTATTCAGGTGAGAAATACTACAGAAATCAAATAAAGTGATCAAATATAAAATAATGAAATGTATACAGTGATTTTTATTAAAGCTACAAAAATTATTCAGTCAAGAGCAGTGAGTCATTTTCTCTTTTTTTTTCTTCTGTTTGGATAACATTAATGACACTGCTGGCTTGACATTAATGACTGCTGTCGCTTTAAGACCTAATTCACAGATGTAATATACTGACACACATCCTGTTCTCCCAACTGCTTACGTTCACCTAAGACATAACTGAATGTGTTAAACAAGAATACTCTGAAAGGCACCATTTTGACATATTTCTTGTGTGTGTTTGACTGATTCACATCAATATAATTTATATTGAAATGTGTATGCCATGTATTTAAATACATTTGTAATTACACATTGTAACAGTTAAGTTTGAAATAATAATAACTCTACATTTAATATCAAATAACATACTACAGTTAAAATTATAATCAAGTAATTTACATGGGCTTTAGTATAAATGCTACATCAAAATGTTTCCTTCTTTAGATCATGACAAAAGATGGTTAAATGTTCTTAAAACCCAAAATGTGCTAAGAAAGTGTTGAGAAACAGTTGTTAAATTCGCTATTTAACACTTAAGTAGCACTTTTAATATGAATAATATTACATTAGTACAGTACAGTTTTTTTTTTTTTTTAAATATACTTTTAAGATTTGGAATATCTTAAAAATTAATTTTAAGATATTATAATTTTTAAGATACTTAAAAATTGCATTATATATCAAACCAAGTGGCATTTAGTTGAAACATATTTAGTACAAACACACTTTCCACAAAAATTCACAAATAATAATGCAATAGTGGAATTGGAGTCTTAGATGTACAGCAGCAGTTCAGGCCTACACGGTACTTCTCAAAACTTTTGTGGCTATCAGAGAAGTCGTGACATATTTTCCCAGTGTGCAAAGGCTGAAGTTGCGATTTTAAAAAGTCAAACAGGCCCAGGTAAGGCAATCGATTTCAATTCACCATAGAGTTCAGGACCACAATTGATGTTAGATCTGTTCAAAATGACTTCTTGTCGAAGCATTCACATTGTCTTTGGAGCAATTGTTGGCAAGAGCGAACACAGAGGTCAAGTGCGGTACATGCTCGCCCAGCACAGTCGGCATGAATCTGTCAGGCAGCTGCCAATGTCTGGGCTCACAGTGGAGGTTGCCAATTAGTATGCCTTCTCTCGACTGCCCACAGAGAGCTGAAGAAGGCATCCAGCACACCTGTCAATATTTACTGTTCCAACAAAATGTATCATTCATTGCCATCTGCTCCTGGTCAGAGTATGCCCAGAGATTTGAAGTGGTGACACTTACTTTGGGCTTAATCAATTAATTCCTCATGTGCTACTGAATATAGTTTAAAACTGTATCTATCGATCTATCTATTTAATACTTACAATAATATTCACGCAATATGGCAAATTGCCACAGAAAATGAGAAGATCCATCTAAGATGCAATAAACCACCATCAGGATGGCACATCTGATTATTATCCTTGGACTTCTTAGTTTCAACTGAGGAGATCTTTATGAGAAGATTTTTGGGATGAAATGAGAGTCAGCGACCACTGTAAGCATATGTTATTAACCGCTACAGATTGCCTTTCTCCCAGGGCAAGGGGGCTATGACAGGCCTACAAATTGAGATTTTTCAGCACACTCGGTTAATGCGGGAAAGACCTTTGGAGTCCAAAGTCGAGGGATTAGTGCTGATATGGGAAATTGTCAGCTGAACTGTATGGACCACCACTATCTTCATTCCGATGCCCATGAGTGGCAGTTTGCATACTGTATATAATTGTGTGGTTGAATTTGGATTTGCAATTTTCCATAAGCCACCAGATCAAGAATATTCTTTTAACCCTTATTGAATGCAGAGAGTGCTTGGTGGGGTTGATAATCAGAGGTATGTGGCCCAAATATGTTTCCCAACTAAAATCTATTTATGGTTCATGAATTTGCGTCCCAAGGGACTGTCCTTGTTTTACTTGAAAAATGGAAAGCCTGCACCACATTACGTCAGTGTAACGTTAATTTATGTAGGTGACCTTGAAGATGCATTATCAGGGTGATCACAGAAACACACACAACACATCAAATGATCCATTCTCTCTCCTGACACCAGCTCTGTAGGTAGATTTCCTCTGTTTTCCTGGGTCAATCTTCCGTGGAGCCTTTCTCCCTGATGAATCACTGCTGAAAGAGGATGGATGGCAGCTTATCCCTTGCCTGGTGCCTGGAATTTCACCCTTTCTTTTCCATTCATCCATCTTCCACACTGGCAATTTATTATGGTGCAGTAGCTACTGTGTACTCTGCAAATACATGTATGTGAAAACAGAAAAATCCAAAAGTATACTTCATTTATACATTTTCTGGTAGCTCTTGCTCACAGCTTGCATAATGTCAATTTTGTCATCATCACAATCTATGCAGACCCTGTGTGTAGCACACATTTTTGAACCTCGTTCACATTTGCCAAAAAGTCAAAAGATGCTTGGTCGAGCTGAAGAAGAAAGACAAACTGAACAAACAGGAAGAAAATCTACAGCAATATGAGCAAAGAAGCTCATTTATTCAGATGACATACTGTCTTGGTAAAATTCTAAAATCTCAGCACAGCACTTCAGTTGATTATTCAAATAATTTTGCCCATTTACATGCACTCATAATTTAAAACATGGCTATATATCTCCTGTAGTAAAAGGTGTGTTCCATTCAAAAGTAATTGCCCTGCAAAGTGCATATTCTGCTATCTTAAGTGAGATTCCAATCCAGAGGGAGCATACAGTTCGAAGGGCACTGTAAATGGCACAGGGAATAAGGGAATATCAATGCATCAGTTGACAGGAAGTGGAGAGTGCAATTTACGTTTATGCATTTTACCCACTATTTTTTTTTACATATCACTCCAGTACTTAAAAAAAAAAAGTTTTAATAAAATAAATACAGTCAAGGTTGCAGCATTTTTATTGAGTTTATTGATTTTATTGACACATTGCCAGTTGTTTGGCTGTTTGTGGGTATTAAGTGTATGAGATGCACCAGTTACAATGCAACTATTGTGATTATAGTTCAAATAAAATAAAATAAAATCTATTATTACGGTGGCCCAGTAGTGCACAACACAACGCATTGGACTAATTTTATTGTGATGTGGCTTGTTTCCATTGTGATGCAGCTTGTTTCCTTTGTGTTGCGCTAATTTTGTTGTGTTGTGGCTTGTTTCCTTTATGTTGTGCTAATTTTGTTGTGTTACGACTTGTTTCCATTGTGTTGAGGAGATTTCATTGTGTCGTGCACTACTGGGCCACCGTATGTTATAACCGAATTATGTTTATTTTCATATTAATCCTTAAATGCATGAATGTTTCACCAATCATTATTACATATTCGGGTCTTTAGCGATCCGGACCTATATATCCAGCACGGATGGATCTCTAACGGCTGCAACAGCAAAAAAGTCCCTTGATATTTTAAGAACAATTACAGAAGAATAAAATGAAGCATATTTTGCTACCTTTTGAAACTTAGAAGGGTTCAATTTGAGTAGATGATTTTACCATCGCTGTCATCGTCAGAGCGCACTTCCGCAGTACATTCATCATCTGGCTCATATTCGCAATCTCAACCATATTCTCAAAACTATCGTTTTCAATGACTTCAAAATCAATATTTTGATTGCTGACAGCTTATTCACCACATCCACCATCAAATGACAGTGGCATTTATATTTTATTGAGTACAGTAATTGCTCTGCAGTAAAGCCATTCAAACCAGTTCAATTTTTGCTAATAATATTCTTTTGTTTTATGCCTGCGGTAATTATTAATGAAACATCACGTCATCATTGTCTATCAAACAGTGCTACTTCGAGGAATAAAGATGAATTGCATGTATTGAGTCATGAAATATTTAAATATTGTTGCACAGGAAAAGTATACTTACACTATTACATATCTAGCGACCCTATACACTTTTTACAAAAAAAAATAATCACCCGATGTATGCATTTAAGGGTTAAACAACAATTATCAGCAATTTAACTTTAAACTCATCGGTTGCACTTAATTTTGATAGTACTTTATATATCAGCTAACTGATATATCAAATAACTCTAGTATTAGTAGACTGTTAAGTTAGGGTTAGTAAAATAAGTTGACATTTATTTGCAAAGTTACTTATAGTCAGTAGATTATGCTGGGAAACCATCAAACTAAACCACTCACAGTTATTAAGCTGACAGTCTACTAATACTTTAATGACTGGTAGTTGGCGTACATTAGTTGCAATGTTACTTACAGTTAACAGAATGTTTAAAGTGGACTATCAAAATAAAGTGTCACCAAAACTCAAGTGTTCTTGCAGGGTGTTTAGAATTAATGCATTTTATGAAGAGAAACAGATATCCTCTGCTCAGGGAGCAGGGAGCAGTGAACACTGCGAAGTGACTTTGTCAGTCGGAACGCAGTCAAAGTTTTGGTTGGGTAGTTCCTCTTATGATAAGATGTGGACAATACTGCTTTCAGCATGTCAGCCTAGAAGAACAGAACTCTGTCTCAAAACCCAGTCCTGTAATATCATGTAACCCAGATGCAGGAAGTGTGAAAGCTTAGAAACATCAATGAAACAAGACCCCTGTCACTCAAAATATATTGCAGGAGACAGCAGTTCTTTTTAGCAAGCCCACATCCCATGTGCTATACTACCTGCACCCTCCAAGGCCGGCAGCCTGGCAAACAGGAAACAAAATCAAGAGTGCTCCTCAACTCTAAACACACTGCTGTCAAACAAAATCGTAGCCCAAGGAAAGACAAACTACAGGTACACCTTTCTGCATACTCAAAAAAGTGATTCATGAAAACAGCCTACTGTTCCCATTTAATACATGGGCATTTTCAAAGGCCATTTTCATGCACGGCGATATTAATATTATGAGAGAATACAGGGTTCAGGAGAGCTCCCTATTATCCATTAGAGCCCCAGAGAGATTTATAAAAACACATTCCCTGGAGGGCTTTATGAAATACATAAAACTGCCCTCTGTTCTATTATTTTTTCATTTGGTGGGTCAGTGGGGTCAGACAGAGCAGCAGGCTCCGTCCACATCCCCTCCAGGCCCGTTATTGGTTCGAGTGTGCGATCTTGTGCGGCGGTGGGTAGAATAGCTTAAAGATTTTGCCATCTAAATCACTTCTGCCTGTGCGCTGTGGACAGGAATGCTTCTCGAGACTAGCTTCCTCCTACACCCCATCTCACTAAAAAGAGCCCCAGAGTTTTCCAGCTCAACTTTCTGTAGGCCGAAATCACTAAACAGTGCCATTTCATGCAAGGTATTGCTTGTATCTTATCCAGTTTAGCTAGGCACTATTTAGCTGCTGTAGCACTGGCTGGTTAGGATAGCCAAGTCAGCACTTGCTGGTATAATTTTGTAACTACTGGTTTCAAAAACGTCTTCTCCATTATAGCTGCAGTAGATTGTTTAACAATGGCTTTTTTTTCTTCAGGAGAGGTCTTTAAAGTGTGAAATACACATAAATATATTTTCCTATCTGCTGCCACTGATGAAAAAAATCATGTTTGTAATTTTACTCCTGTGTACATGTGGTTCATTCAGTCAGCAGCTTTCTCCACAATGTAATTTCTTCAAGATGGTTCTGTAATGAACATGGCATCTGAGGACTACTTGATGCATTTATGCACATGCATGCTCTTCATGCGCTGATTGTTGACATGCTAAATATATATCATGAAATGTATATATTTAAATGCCATTAAAGATATAGATTGTACTGCATGTTAGCTTGCTTATTGTGCCCAAAAGTATAATCTATTTAAGTCATTAAATCATAAATACAAGAAAACAAAATTCTAACCGCAGGTCCAGAGCTACTTCCAGCCATGCAAGTTTACAATGCTGTTTGCGAATGTTTGTTAAAACTATAATAGGTAATGTCTGAACTTTCAACAAGTTGGCTAAAAGGCTGTTCACATAGAATGTGTTTTTCCATTCCATTGTATTACTTTTCCATTGATTTTCTATGTAAATTTGCGCTAGACGGTGGAGGAGGCATTCTGTGCTCCACTTTTTTTAAAACCATTCCTGAGCACTGTGTCTAGCGTTTTTAGATGCAAAGATGCATTCTGTGTGAACGGCCCCTAACAATGCTTTCAGGATACAAGCAAGTCACCATAATTATGGCATAATTCCTCTGGCCTGAGAATAATCAGTCACATGATTTATATTCACGCCATTTATACCTAAAATGACGGCGGCGCGTTCGGACGCAGCGGCTGCTCCGGGTCCAAAAGACGGTGTTTTTATGTCTGTTAGTCTCGTCTCCTCGGAAACACATCTACGGAAACACATCTCGGAAACACATCTACGATCGCCAGAGCCTTCTGGAAATCGGCAGAGTGTACAAACATCAGCTTTCGCCGGCGACCACTGAGAAGCTACGAGGCCTCTGTCTGCTGCTGAAGCCGAACCCCGAGACCGCGGCCTCGCCTACTGACGCTACCCGCACAAAGCGGCGACGCCGGCGGTGTGAGAGGGGACAGAAGCGCGGCAAGCGCGGAGGTATACGAGCTAGGCTAAGGGCTAACCCCACTAGACCAGCGATTCCATCACTCATGCTCTCAAACGTTCGCTCTTTGGAAAACAAACTGGACTTAATTCAACTCAGTCGGTCTACACAGCATGAGACAAGGGATTGTTGTGTGTTTGTCTTCACTGAA
Source organism: Tor tambroides (assembly GCA_021397915.2). Classification (NCBI taxonomy): domain Eukaryota; kingdom Metazoa; phylum Chordata; class Actinopteri; order Cypriniformes; family Cyprinidae; genus Tor; species Tor tambroides. Next base: position 8,394 of record JAFVLL020018178.1, on the reverse strand, counting down.
ACATGGCTAAACGACAACATCCCGGACTCCGCCATTCAGCTGCAAGGGCTAAACTGCTACCGAGCCGACAGAGACTTCTCACTGTCTGGTAAGACTCGCGGGGGTGGCTTGTGTGTGTACGTCAACAAAGAATGGTGTAACAACGCTGTGGTAGTGACAAAACACTGTTCATCGCTGGTGGAGTTTATGTTTGTGAAGTGCCGACCGTTCTATCTGCCGCGGGAGTTCACGGCCATTGTTATTGTCGCGGTTTACATTCCCCCGTGTGCAAACGCTAAGGACGCGCTTCGCGAGTTGTACAGCGCCATCAGCGAACAACAAACAAATAACCCTGACGGCTTTTTCATCATAGCCGGTGACTTCAACCACGCTAACTTAAAGACAGTTTTGCCAAAGTTTTACCAACATGTGAACTTTGCAACAAGGGGAAACAACACACTGGACCTTGTTTACACAACAGAGAAGAACGCGTACAAGGCTGAACCCCGCCCCCACCTCGGGTACTCCGATCACATCTCTGTTATGCTAATCCCAGCATATAATCCACTTCTGAAACTCGCCAAACCGGTTCAAAAACTCATCACAATTTGGCCAGATGATGCTACCTCAACACTACAGGACTGCTTTCAGTGCACAGACTGGAACATGTTTAAAGAGGCAGCAGCCTACACAGACCTGCAAGAATACACTGAAACAGTGACTGCTTACATCAAAAAGTGCATTGATGATGTGACAGTCACCAAGACCATCACCACACGTGCAAACCAGAAGCCATGGATGACAGCAGAGGTTCGTGGGCTGCTAAAGACCAGAGATGAAGCATTCAGATCAGGAGATAAAGCAGCCCTCAAAACAGCAAGAGCCAATCTGTCCTGTGGCATCAAAAATGCAAAACGGTCATATGCTCAAAAAATCAACAATCACTTCACAGACAGCAGAGACACACGGAGCCTGTGGCAAGCCATTCAGACCATCACTGACTACAAGCCCCCGCCACAGGCCTGTGATGATGACACATCCCTCCCCGATACACTCAACCACTTTTATTCACGGTTTGAAATGCAGAATGACACACCTGCACAAAAACTGCCCACACCTCCCAACGACCAGGCGCTCTGTCTGTCTCCAGCCGACGTAAGGAAGACCCTATCTAGGATTAACCCACGCAAGGCTGCGGGTCCTGACAACATACCTGGCCGTGTACTGAAAGACTGTGCTGCACAGCTGACGGATGTCCTAACAGATTTATTCGCTGAGCCAGGCAGTCGTCTCCACATGTCTCAAATCCACAACAATCATACCGGTACCAAAGAAATCACCTGTGTCCTGTCTAAACGGCTGCCATCCCATAGCACTGACTCTATTCATGATGAAGTGCTTTGAGAGGTTAGTCATGCAAAAAATCAAAACCAGCCTCCCCAACACACTCGATCCGCTCCAGTTTGCATACCACCCAAACCGCTCTACGGACGATGCAATTTCCTCCACCCTCCACCTGGCTCTTACCCACCTAGAAAATAAAGACATGCTGTTCATTGACTTCAGCTCGGCATTCAACACAATAATCCCACAACAGCTCATAAATAAACTAAACCTACTTGGCCTTAACAATTCCCTCTGTAATTGGATCCTGGACTTTCTAACCGGAAGACCTCAGTCAGTCCGTGTTGGCCGCAACACCTCCAGCACTACCACACTGACCACAGGTGCCCCACAAGGCTTTGTGCTCAGCCTGCTGCTCTTCACACTGCTGAACCACGACTGCACTGCCAAGTTCAGCTCCAACCGCATCATCAAGTTCGCTGATGACACAACAGTGGTAGGTCTCATCAGCAACAACGATGAAACGCACTACAGAGAGGAAGTGGCAAGCTACAGCTTTGAATGGTGTGGCACTAACAACCTGTCCCTCAATGTGGAGAAGACAAAGGAAGTTGTGATGGACTTCAGGAGAAACTCCGTTGACCACCCCCCACTGACCATCGACAGCTCGACTGTGGAGAGAGTCAGCAGCACTAAATTCCTGGGGGTGCACATCACAGAGGATCTCACCTGGACCACCAACACCATGTCAATCTCCAAGAAGGCACAACAGCGCCTACACTTTCTCCGCCGGCTGAAAAGAGCAAGTCTCCCTCCACCCATCCTCACCACATTCTACAGGGGCACCATTGAGAGTGTGCTGACCAGCTGCATCACTGTCTGGTTCGGGAACTGTAGTGCAGCAGACCGAGCAGGAATGACAATAAAGCTCAACATGACTTGACTTGACTTGACTTATATCTCAGGTGATTGACTCACAAATCTTCCCATAAGCAAAGATGGCAGATTTCAAATTGTATATTTCCAGAGAACCACATGGCAGCTAAAGAACTGCCATTGAGATAAACGGGAATGGAGAGCTTTCTCCAGGTATTATATAGATCTCCTTTGCTGTACAATGCATATTAGGTCATTTTTATTTTTAGATAAACTGGCCCTATCATAAATGGTGCCTTATTCACAAATGTTACTGCTATTTACATGGCGCAAAAGGGACGTGTAGATTTTCATTGATTATGGGAACAATAATTCATCAAATCATGACAGAATGATAAAGAAGAGTGTTATGTATCCAGCCTGATGTGGCCAAACAGCATTTTAAAGAGTAGATTCAGGTTTCTGCATCACAGTAGTGGAGTGTTTCTGTACAGTCCTAGTAAAGTATGCCAGATTGCAGAAATCTGCTGCATTTTCTGAGCATTTTACTCAGAACTAACCCGTAAAATGCGAAGTTGCATTGTACAAATTGCATTCAGCATACGTTTTGGGGTGTGTTTGCACCGTTACCTTATCTGGATAATTCCTTAATGAATAAGTTGCTAATACAATGCAGGCAGCAAGCGCAAATAAATACATGCGCTATCAGTGTGTTCAATTCACACATTTCTTTCTGTTCTTTTCACGTGCAGGTACAAATCTCAGTCAGACAGCATTAATCAATGGCCGTTGGGGTCAGCCAGCTGTGCCAGTCCTCACACCTGTGATGAAAGTCCTTGAAATCCAGGCTGAAGCAATCACATACATCCTGATGTGTGCGAGAGGCGATAAGCAAGTTTTAAAAGAGAGAAACACAGAGACAACTCCAGAAAGTAATTTACATGCCTAATGAGACATCTCAGCTTGGCGCCCGCTATAGACGCACACACATGTGAATGCATCGCTGCGGAATTTCAAAACCTGCCCTTCTCTCTGCTGCATGGCAGCCCAATTAAATATCTCACAGCATTTATGGTGCTGAGATATAAATTGATCACGCACAAGTCTCACTTGGCTACTAAAGTCCTCTCCTTATGTAGCATTTACCTTCCATCACTTTAATTGAAGCATTATAACCTTTCTCAACGGAGTCTGTCTAAGAGGAAATGATTTAAAAAAAAAAAGTCTTGCAGGCTTCTGACCACACTTGACATTGCATTTAATTAATGACTTGTCTTTTTTAGGTAAGATAGAAGAGACAAGAAGTAATAAAAATCACTTGATGTCTTGGGTCACTATTTAGTGAGTCATTAATTGAAAAGAGTGAGGATTACGGTTGCTATGGGCTTGTACACCCTAGTGTACGCGTCTCTTACAAACGGTGCCCATTATGTGTGATCACACTTGTATAATTGAGTACGTCTCTCAGTACAGGAATAGCCTATGTGTCACCCTGTGAAAAAGAACTGTGCTTAATTGTATTGAATTCTCACCTGTAGTGTACCGCAAATCTTAAAAGTAGTCCTTACAAAGTACTTGATTACAATTTTAACTGTAGTATGTTATATTTTAAGTGTACTAGATTGCAACTTCATCAATACAAATGTGTAATTACAATATTTAAATATATGTCACACAAGTTTAGAAAGGACATTAAAGTATGTTTTAGTTTACCATAAAAGCTTGTCAGTACATTCAGCAATATACTTTAATCATATTAAGAAGACAATAGAAGTAATTATGAAATTACATATAAGGATGTACATAAGTCATACTTGAGTGGCTCAAAATATCACTCTAAAGTTACAGTAATTGTATACGTTTTATTTAATTGCAATTAACATGCAATGGAAACTGAGCATTACTGTCAGTCTGCACTTTAGTTTGGAGACCAATTCTTGCTATTAACTAACTATTAACTATGCCTTTTGCCTAAGTTAACTCCTAAATTGCTGCTTATTAATAGTTAGTAAGTTAGTTGTTATGTTTAGGTATAGGAAAGATTACGGAATCTAAAATATGGTCATGCATAATAAAGCATTATTATGTGCTTTATAAATATTAATAACAAGCCAGTATGCTAGTAATATGCATGCTAATGAGCAATTAGTAAATAGTGAGAATTGGTCCCTAAACTAAAGTGCTACCATATAGACCCTTTTAGGGCCGATGTCACAATTACGTCACAGCGCTAGCTGGAGGCAAAACAAAGCGAAAACTGGAGGCGGCCCATTCAAACCAGCGCAGATTCGGCTATATAAGGAGCTTAAAGTATCATCTTGTTGTGATGTTGGGTGCCCGAATCGATGTTGTAGAGGCTCCAATTTGAAATTTTAAGGCATACCTGATACCACTGCCAGACAAAAAACCGACCACAGCTGTGGTTAAACGAGATAAAATCAAGCGGACTGGACAGAAACGATCCTCAAAATGCTCGCATTTGCAGCGCACACATCTTATCAGAAAAGGTTAAATAAAGTATTGTCTTTTGTTGTTATGGGCGCATCTAAAGTTTTCTTATGCATCTCACTATGTGCGTATGAAATAATGTCTGTGTGCATGTGTGTAAAACGACAAACTGACGATTTATATGCTTAAGCATATGTAATTGTATATACATTGTTGTGATTAATTGTGGCTTTGAATAATAATGTAGCTGTAAAAATAGTTGCCTGCTGAAATTGAAATATATATACATCTTCATGACTAGTTAGACTGTAGACACTGTGAGTTTGTCTTTACTATACACGTTAGATGTGAGTCACTCAACTGGAGGTAATCCTGTCAGATTGTCCATCCTTTGAGTAAAAGCGTGTGCGGGTCGGCCAATCTGGTTTCGTCCGTTAAAGTTAACCTTTTCAAATAACAATCGCGGTCCCGGACAGTGCATCTATACCTTACATATGCAGGTAAAATTGTAATTTCTCCAGTTATTATTAAAAAACAAGCTAAACAGACTTCATAGCTACCGTTAGTGAAGCAGTCAGTGGGATCTTTCTGCCTCCAGCTAAGCTCCGCCCACAGAAAAACGTCACAATGTTTACTAACAGAAAAAGGGTCTATATTCTTTATTTATGTTAAGTATACTAGTATAGTCTTTTGAAGTGTACTTTAAAAGTATTCTAAAGTGTATACTAAGCATCCTGAACAAAGCCATATCTGAGATATTCATCTCTATAGCTCAGACAGTATGTAGCATATGTAGCTATACGAAATAACAACAGTAATGATGGCAAACACTGCTAATTAATAAATCGTTGAGTTCCTCGTGCTTTCATTCTACATGACTGGCCTGTCTCTCACCTTACATAGCTTTCAAACTTGAAGTAGAGAAAATCTGTATTGATTCATTGTCATATTGTTGAAGCTTGTCCACAGGAGACAGAAGTAGAGAAACATTTTTCATTTCTCATTCCAAAAGTTCCATGTTTTTTTTTTGTTTTTTTTTTCCGGCGCTGATATTTTCCGACACAGCAGCAAATATTGCTATGGATTCCTTTTCCCATTTGGAGCTCTGCGGGGCATTCGGGAGGCAAGAGTGAAGCTACCCTGGGACATCTAAAAAATCTCAGCAAGGTGTCTTAGCTTTTAAAGGCATCACAACCCTATTTTCTCTCTCTGACAGGAGCATCTTGTCAATCTCTGTCAGTACTGGGGAGATGAAAATGAACAAACAGAAAATGGAGAAAACAAGATAATAAACATTTTATTTTCCTTCTCACTCTCACTAGTCTTCCTTTCATTTCCACTGACATTGCCCAGAAGTGGACATACATGCATCACAGAAGAATTCTGTTAATAACTGATGTTTTGCCTATTCTGAATACACACAATAAATTCTTTAAAGTATATTAAAATAGAAGTACTTGCATACAAATAATGGAATAATAGGACACTTAAGTGTACTTGAAGAGAGCACACTTTTTCTTAACATGTTTCTTAGTCTCTTAACATGCTAAAAGTGCACTTTGTTATAAGTACATTTAAAATGATTGTTATTATTATTATGATTTCACTTACTTTGATGTTTTGATTAACATTCTAAAGCACATGCGAAGTACTTGATTGCAATTTTAATTGCACTGAATAATACTTTTCAATAATACTATAAACAGTTTTATTTTTTTCACATTGAAAAGCTGTTTTACTCTGAGATATGTCACAATACAGAAGTCAATTACATGATTTTGAGTTTGCTAAACTGTTTCTAGTTGTTAGGTTTAAAACAATTATTGACTTAAGGACATACAGTAGTGGTTAGTTGGTCTCAGACTAGGCCCTTTTGGACTCAGATTTGACTCGGACTTGCGTAAGGTGAACTAAAACCCAACATTATGTTAGCATTTCATAGCACAGCATGCTTCTCAATTAAAGTCTGTTTTCCCTGTTTATTCATGTGGCAAGCTACATGAAAGAGCAGAAAAATATGTATGAGAAATAAAAATAGGGATACATGTCTTAAACACCATTAACAAAAGTAAAAATCAAAAGGTTGATACTGGGTTGGAGTATATGCAGATTCTGGCTTCCTGCCACGTGTCACTTCCTCTCATAATGAGTGAGGGGTGCTGTGTGGCAGCAGGTGCTGAGAATAGAACATGGTGCTGCTCGCACTCATTTTCTATTTTATAATAATCAGCACCGAAATGCTGAGGGCTTGTCAGTTAACATCAGCGCTCTAATGCAGATGTAGCTTTTCATATTTAAACGTGCTTAGACTCCGTCTGATCTCTTACATCACAATCTAAAGCACATGGGCTGGAGCGAGACAGACTCGCAAGCATTTGAGTCTTCATGTAGAGCTCCTGTGAATGCTAAATGTGTGTTCAACATTCAAAATTTACTCGAGGAAAAATAACTTCCTCATGATTCGGAATCCCTTTTTCTTCAGCAAATGCTTTCACTGTGTCTGCAAAGAGTTTACAAGTTACAAAACTGGATGGGATATGTCATATTGTTTGCATGTGTTCTTATTTGTCTGCAACCTGTGTCAGTTGAGCACCATGATATGTGAATGTTGCAGCCTGGAAGTTCTGCACGGAGCACTCAATCATGTATGAACTGGATATGAATGATGGAAGATGTTTCAGCCTCTGTTTCTCCTCTTGTTTTTCTTTGCAGATGACATGCAGCTGCCTTAATATTGTCTTCTTTAAGCTATGAGTATGTAAAACTAGAAAACTTGACATTGTCAAGTAAAAGTTTCATTCAGATGGCAGTGAAATGTTTTATGTACAAGGTGCTGCACACAGGAGAACCAAGGGAAAAAAATGGAACTCCAGTGAGTATTCCTCAGGAAATGTTTATTTTTGAAAAGCAATTTCTCTAGACACAAAGTATTTGACTAAAAAAAATATTCTTGCCTACGAAGGAAAATATACAGTTGATTTAGCCCATGTTGACCTAATATGGGGCATGTTGTCACGTTGAATGCATGGGGTGTATCTAATAACTGTCAGACTTTGTTTCCCTGTGTCTTGTGTTTCCACATGCTCCCTGTGTTTCCTTATGCCCTTATGTGGTTTTTCCTGTTTCCTGTCCTCGTTTTGTTTGATTATCTGTTGATTTAGTTCCAGGTATGTCTTGTTTTCCCCTCATTAGTTCTGTCTATTTATAGTGTGTTCAGCCCCTTGTTTCCTGTCCAGTATTGTATGTCTTCCCTGCCTGTGCTCCATGTACCCTGTTGGATTATTAAAGACTCTATTTGTTAATTCTCCATGTTCTCCTCGTTCCTGGCCTCCATGCTTCCGTGACTCCCCGTGAACTGTGACAGAATACCGGAGGACGCTCTGTGGGGTTTGCGGCAGGGCGGTCTGAGGTTGGAGAGATATGTGGGGGAATTTCTCGAGCTGTCTAACCGGGTGAGCTGGCACAACGCTGCTCTAAGTGCGTGCTTCCAGCTAGGGTTGGATGACGAGACGATAAGATGTGATCTGCCCGTTGGTGATTTTCCCCTTATCGAGCTAATTAATCTGATTCTTTTCCTTAACGGTTCCGACTTTGAAGTCGAGGAAATCCCCGAGTCTCGTCATCCCGCTCCAGCTGGAACGCACGCGTCTCCCCAGCTCACCCCACGCCGAGAACCCCCACATACCTCTCCAACGGCTCCTACCGCCTGCCCAACTCCAAAACCCCCCCTTTCCTCCGAAGCAGCTC
>JAFVLL020018177.1:0-42131 GCA_021397915.2 Tor tambroides | reverse complement strand
AAAATTAAATTTGAGAGACAGATGAGGAGGGAAAGGCAAAGTTTTGAGAAGTTGTGGAGGAGGGAGAACAAAATAGTAAAAAAAAAAAAAGGTCAGTTGTTCAGGTCTGTGGAGAAAGTCAAAGAACTGTAAAATCCTACAAAGAAAATGGAATTTGGGAGATCATGGACAGTAAGTTAACAGAGTTTGTATGTCCCATCTATCCCAGTGTCACCTAGAAAAAAAAGCCAGGTTTGCTCTTGTCACCACTGATCAATTCTATGAATTACAAGATATTTGAAAGGGGTTTGACAATCCCAGTGAGAACTGAACTCCCCAAAGGACATAAAAACAAAAGATTCTTAAGACGTACCTACACTAAATGTATCAATGTATCAATCAATCAATCAATCAATCAACATTCTTAATAAATTAAAATGTATTTTTTTTGTAGTATTCTGTTCAAAAGAAATGTTTCTATAAATGTTTTTTTATAGCCACTTTTGATCAATGTAATGCATGCTATCTCTCATATCAACTCTCACTTTTGTTGACATATCATAATATTTTAAAATTGAAATATGAATTAATAAAAGAAGTAATAAGTAATTTTATCTTTAAAACAGGTGATTGTTTTGGTTAGCTAGTAGTGACAAAATCTGGACTCTGCAAAATGAGCCACAACTCAGAATGAACTATAGAAAGTCCTTTTAAAAAGATGCCCTTTTTGAAATTCCTTTAAAAATTCACACACTTGGCAAAAAGCTCAAATCGCTGACCTGTTCTGAATTCCCTCCATCCCATCCATATGCTGCTTTGCTTTTGTTGTGTCTTATCGTCACATCTACAGCACCATCAGTGTTTTACGGCAGCTCATCAGGTAATGACATTCAGAGGCCAATAGAAAAAACTACACCTCAGCAATGTAAGGATGACACATTAGTCATTTGAATCATTAAGCGTCTCCAGAAGTGCCAGTCCAACAGAAAGACATATTCACTGCATACTTCATACAGACATTGGCCTTCATTTGTCCCGATTATGAGCCTGATGAAGGGGGAGTGTGAGAGAGTTTCCGCTTGCCCCATTCTCTATTATTCAGACCAAGTGATTGTGGCTTAATTGACTGCATTGCTTTTTAATAGCATGAATAGAGATATTAGAAAGCTCAACTGCCTACATCCATCACAATGGCCTGTCCCTCACACCCGTCATTGCGATAACCACAAAAAAAAAAAAAAGAACGCTCGTCTTCCGATTAGCTGCGCTTCCTTTAGTGAGTATGCTGATGGGCAATACGGCATTCAGTTACACCAGCCAAATCAATGGTGTTTATCTGCTCTTTAGAAACAGCCAATAATCAGATCAGGTAGAGGGAGGAGTAGCATTAGCATTAGCCGAGAGTATCTTGCTAGCACTGTTTATTTATGTGGCTGTGTTGATTACACGGCTGCTGCTTTCTACCTCAGACTGACCCCAGCAGAAGATCACAATGGGAAGCCGAGATGAAATATGAGTTTTGATTGCATTAAAACATAATTATGACACATGGATTTGGGCTGGATCACATATAAACACATACAAACATCAGCTATATATAGCTATATATAAACCTTTTATAGGAGGAACATTCAAGGGGGAAAAAAAATAATTTGGGGAAAACAATATGGCTTTGCCTTATCTTGCCATCTGTTTGTTTGTGTTGACACATTTTGCAGGGTAAGGAGGACAAACATGTCTCTGTCATTTCAGTTAGAGGCTGGATTTCCAGGGATTTTCTTCCAATCAAATGGAGCTAAGGGCTAAAGCGAATGAGTGCAGATGGTGCAAGCAATCATGACCACAGATGGCTCTCACCACAAGTGGCCATTTCATATGAAATTAAAGAAAACCTGCATATACAGTACTATTTTGCCACACAAATAAAATAAATAATAATAAAAAATAATATTAATAATATTAATTATTAATAATATAAATACAATTTAAATTTAAATTAAATAAAAGAAAATAAAAGAAAAATGCTGATTTAAAAGAAAAAGTAAAAGATTTAGGTCTTGTCTTTGCATCTGAATATACACCCACACTTGTGTGTTTACCCTCTGTAAAAATCGCGTTCCGGGCCCCCTCTCCCTCACCGGGCCCTTGGAATCATCCTAACCTCCTTTTGCCAGGTAAGACATGTTTCTGTAGCAACATCTTTTGTTGATCATGGAACAACATTCATGTCTGAAAACATAGTCCTAACCCTATCCCTACCCTAATCCTAAACATAATTTTTACCTAAAATCAGAGAGAAATGATAGCTGAATAGCAAGGGTGTAGAAACACCTAACCCTGGTTGTCAGCCTAAAACTGACAGTTCCTGTAAATGTATTCCTCAATTCTGATTGGTTGATTAGAATGTTGTTCCACAATCAACAAGTATGCTGATCCAAGAACATGTACTTGGTGAAATCGCATTCACCATAAAGGATATTAGCCCCTAATGGGTGTGTATAATACTGCATATACTGTATGCTTACACAGTTTAAGGGATAATAAAATATATATTGTCCTTTATATATTGAAGTGGCTAGTGAGACACTGATAAATAGTCATTTCAATTCCTCAAACTTTACCTTTGAGTACGTGGCTCCATTCAGCACCTCTCCATTTCGGATCCAGATGATCGACGCGCCGGGTTTGGCATTGTCTGCGTGACACGTCAGATTGAGGGGGTCGCCCGCTCTCAGGCTCACCACAGGCCCTCCGATGATAACGGGGTCGTCAGGTGGAACTACACAAGACGGAAAAGGAAAATAAAGTTGGGAGATCTGCCAAGATACCAAAATCTGCACTCAAAACTCGTGAATATGAACTTGTGCTACAGTATGAACCTCTGAGCTGCAAGATTTTCCTCTGGGAAGTGCTAGACTTACACAACATCCAAAGATTAGTGAGTCACTGCCAGTGCCTGCACATTTTAAAGTGCCCCTATTATGGATTTTTGAAAATTACCTTCCATGCAATGTGTAACACAGATGTAAGTGAATGAAAACCTCTTGCAAAGTTTTAAATCTGAAAGTGCACCGTGTATAAAGGTATGGTCTCTCAAAAGAAAGAGTCAACTCTGAATCATTGAAATGAGTCATTTTTAAAACAAATCCCAAGCCTTTTCATGTTGATGTCATGTTTTTGGAGCAGAAAAATAGCGGTTTCCCGGTAACGGCTGTACACAAAGCAGCACTGCGCTCACAAACGCTGCTTTATCAGGCATTACAGGCATGATGAAATTAAAATGAGACCAAGCGGACCAATCACCGCAGATTAGCATCACGTAAAGGAGGGGTTTGGGAAAATGAATCGTTGAGCGAATCGTTTGGGAGTCGTTGATTAAGTAATGTAAAAATAAATGCATATTATAAGACAATGAAAGTGTTTTTTGACCTTGCATGCATGTCAACCTGTTGTAAATTACATTTCATATCATCTTCATGAAGAGAGAAATATTGTAACTGGAAAACAACTTTCTAGCATGTGATGGTATTCTGAACTGAACGGTGTGGGCCGAGCATTAAGGAATGAAGCTTGATCATAGTAGAGTGGTTTAATTTTATCTGCATTTAAAGAGAGCAGGTGTGAACTGTATGTATAGGGAAGCCATCATCGCAGTGTGACTCAGGGCAAGGAGCAGTTGAATGTGAACGTGTAATGGGCGTGATAATGCGAGTGAGGACTGAGGAGGCGTAGAGGCAATCTAAGAGAAGCAAGGAGACATTGTGTGAGGGCCGTTAAGACCAGCAGAAAAAACAAGTTCATGAATGGCACTGATTGCTCTCTCTGTTTAACACACACCCAAACCCGATCATCCTGCGTTTTATTCAAACTCCAGTGAATTATTGATCGCCCTGCATGCTCATTACCGAACAGATCTGGGGCAAGAGAAAATCAAAGTTAGTAAGCAGCCGGCGGAGAGAAGTTGAGAGCGAAAGAAAGAGAAAAGGACACAATAAGGGGAGGTCATGGCAAAGAGAAAGATAATTACAGTCAAGGGGTTGTTCAGAATTGCATGTCGCTGAGGTCTTTAATTAGCCTGAAATAAGGAAAGCTGTTCAATCTTTGCTTACACTGTTAAAAGTATTCAATGAGTACATTCAGATGTGCACACAAACAATATAAATTATTCCCACAGATGAAATTTTAAAGATCTGGAATTAGAGAACAAGTCTGGGAAGACAAAAAAAAAAGCCACGTGCATGCTGTGCAGTTGTGTGCGATCGTTGAGGGTCAGGTTGTATGATGTGACTTCAGTGCAATCCTGGTAAAACATCAACTGTTTGTGATATTCATCTTATCTAAGACTTTGGTCATGATTGACAGTGTTGACTGGGCATTTTAGGTTACAGTTGGTTCCTAAGCAAATCTCAGTTCTCTGATAAAGTCAATGGGTGTGTTGGGTTCAAGGTTAGCGTCTTCTAGGTCTGGCACTACTGAACCACAAAAGCAAGGTTTCTATTCAACTTACAAGTGTCATTTAGGCAAAAAATGGGAATATTGTATATCAAACAGTTCTACTCTGCCATCATTGAATCCATCCTCTGCACTTCAATAACTGTCTGGTTCAGCTCAGCTACCAAATCTGACCTCAGAAGACTACGGAGGGTAGTCCGGACTGCTGAGCGAATCATTGGTACAACCCTCCCCAGTCTCCAAGAACTGTACTTATCCAGAGTGAGCAAAAGGGCTGGTAAAATCACTCTGGACCCCTCACATCCAGCACACTCCCTCTTTGAACTGCTACCGTCTGGTCGACGCTACAGAGCTCTGAGCACCAGAACGACCAGACACAGAAACAGTTTCTTCCCTCAGGCAATCCATCTCATGAACACTCGACAATAAACACGGAACACACAACTATTATACATTATCCATTCACCACACTCACTTATTTTATTTCTCATTTCAAATTTGCACATACTTGACCTGTACATACATAATTGTCCATATTATATATTGTTTTTGTTTTTTTTGCTGTTGTGTACATTGCCTATTTGTGTATTTGTATATTATTCTTTTATTATCTGTGTCCTGTCCTGTTGCTGTCTTTTTGTTGCACTGTGGAGCTTCTGTCACTACAACAAATTCCTCGTATGTGTAAACATACTTGGCCAATAAAGCTCATTCTGATTCTGATTCTGATTCTGAAACATAATACAAAACTCTCCATCCCATGTGCTAAAGATAACAAAATCATCCCTTATGAGAAAATTGGTGCAAACCAGAAATTGAAGTTGTAGTGACTGGGGAAGGTGTAGTCTCGCGTAGCCAGACTGACGGCTGAAGGTCTGGAATCTATGGTTGCTTTCATTGGCCAAGGCCTGCCCATGAGGCCATTTGACCAACATATCAAACAACCAATCACAGTTCGTTTCATTCAGCATCAGCATCGCAGTAGTATAACAGACCGGTGTGTAAAACTCTTGGACGTATTTTAAAGATTCTATGCAGCGAACTTTAAATATTTCACTGACTTTTCCAGCGTTTAGTTGATCCTGATAATCGCTCGTCATCACAGTTGTAAACACGACAGCTTTCTTCTTTCGTGAGGGGGGTTTGGCCTCATGACATTTTTGTTTCCAGGCAGAACATTAAAGAACGCGACACACACGTCTCCCGGAAATCCTGTATAATTCAATTAATCCGATGACGACTTTGAAACTCCTGAAGAGTTTCCACTTTTGAGGCTGAGACTAGAGAAGCTGTGGAGGCTCTTTATTAAAGGTAATACATTACTTGATGTTTTGTGACAGTCTTGGCATTTCAGAATGACAAGAGCAACATGTTTTCAATCTTTTAGTCACATGATTTTTCTCAATGCTTGTTTAGGGATTTTTAAAGTGTTTCCATTGTAGTTAATGTGTCTTAAATCAAGTGACGCACACACTAACTACATACATCTGCATAGATCTACTCAAGTTGGTGTGTTTGGAAATTTTATTTGCATTCTTTCTATCCAGCATTTTTTTTTTTAATGCAGTATCACAAAAATCAAATGCAATGATATGTAATGTTGCTGAGAGATCTAGTTGCATTAATAAAACATGTCGGCGACCATCCACCACCCCCTTGTATCTTCCCCAAAAACCAAACAGACAAACATAAAATGCAGACTGATGACAATGACTCATCTTCCCTTTAAAGCTTTACGTAATTGCTTTCTTGCCTGAGCATCTGTTTGGCTTATGAAAGCAGTAATTGGCAGTTTTCAGGTATTGTTAAGGTGAGCTTTTAGTTATAATGACAATAAAATGAAATGCATTTATTTTTCCACCTCACAAACTGCAGATCTAACAGATATATTTATGTCAAGGAAAACAATTATATTTGGAGATATGTAGTGTGACTGCTACAACTATGATTTACTTATTATTTGTTTGCCAGCTGCAGGTCTGACTTTTCTGTTGCAGCTTTGTTAGTATACAGTAGATCTCTAAATGGATATAAATGCACAGTAAGTTTGCTCCACTTCAGGCTTTTTACAGGCAGTCTTGACTCTTTCTTGACCCGTGTGGATGGTTATTAATTTTCCCATGATAGGCCATTTTAAATGCAGCCAGTTTTACTTGCAACAAAATGAATGAAATTTCTGAGGTAGATGTCCTTGGCAGGGCATATTTTTTTTATTTTATTTTAATGTATATAAGGGCATTTGGATTAAGTGAATTTTTTATTAGTAACTTTTTCAATGTGGCTGTTCATAGCAGAGCAGGGCAAAGATGAAGAAGTGCTTTTTTTCAAATTATATCAGCTAAATCACAGCTCCAATTCACTTATTTAGTAGCAAAAATGATAGGTGATATCGAATGATTATTTTCTGGTAGGTTTTGTAGTGAATGTAATCACTCCCCAATTACTAAAAAACCCCCCAAAAAACTGTCCATTCTAAAAAGGGGTTATTTGAGCTCCTAATATGAAACCAAAACAATTACACATCTAAAAGACAGCTTTGGGATCCAAGACGAGTCGGTGAGCCTGTATTTCTCTTCGCAGACTTCAGCATCCCACAGCTGTACGCTGTTCGTCTGCCATCGGCCTGTCACTACTGATGGCTGAGCCCATGCACTACAAATGGCACTGATCATTAAAGGAAGGAGCTGTTATTTCGGGCTGTGGCGTTGAGGTTTTGTTAGACATTTACAATCTAATTTCAGCTCTCTCAGACACTCTTAGTCTGACAGCAGTACAAAGGGCAACCCTGTAGCCATGCAAGCCATCATCATTACCGGCCTGTTTGCAAACTCTGCATCCCCTAATGGCTCCAAATTAGCGCTTTACCGCAGTCACTCAAAAGATTTCTCATGAGTCAGTCAGCAGCGCGGATTGATCGCTTCTTTTTAATTACTGGCCAATGGGCTGCAATTCTTCCAACTTCCACTTGGCTGGGAAAACCTTAATCCATAATTCTGTCTTTATGTCCTGCATATCCTCATATATTGTCTTTTAGCGCTCTCTCTCAGCTGCTTTTAAAGAATGAATTTTACTTAATTTACTTCATTTACTCACCATCATTTCATTCCAAAACCCAACTAACTTTCCTTGAAACAATACAAATGGAGTCATTTGACAGACTTTCCTTGGTGACCGAATATGGATGCTGTTCAGGTGCAAAAATCACAAAAAAGCAAAGTGAAAGTACCGTCTTCTGAAGCCTTACAGTATGAGAAACGAACACATATCACATCAAATTGTTAATGTGGCATATGCATTGGAAGAGATTTTCAGCAAATAATGACCTAAATGTTGGGCTTTCCATCACACAAAGCTTTTGCTCGAGAAAAATGAGTATGTTTTGAAAGTGATTTTTGGAGATAACAGCATTTTTTCTTCCATTTATTGTCATTGAATGGGGAATACAATGTTGTTTGCTGCATGGAAGAAAGAGCATTTTATGTAAGGTTTGTATAGAATGCTTTCTGTACAGATTTTTTTTTCTTTTTTTCACAGTGTCATGACATGTGATGTCAGAGTTCATTAAAGAGCTAAAATATCACTGAACAGAGGAGCAATTTCACAGTGAAAGTATTTGTTCAATATCCAGGGTCTGCTGGGTCTGGCATGTTTTCAAAAAGCTTTATTAAATAACAAAAAATCTGTAGCCAGAGATAAGGCCAGATCTTGCAAGACCTGGCTCAAGGTGACAAGACTCTTAACTTGTAGTGTGTGACTGAAGAAAACAATAAATTACATGCAGGCAAATGGATTTGCAATTAACCAAATGGACTGAAACATTGGCTCAATCAACTGGGGACCTTGAATTCCAGCAACAAGCTTTTTAAATCAACTGGATGGGGCGATGTTTCAGTTCCAGGAGCTAAAAGAAAGGATGCGAGAGAGATGTTTTTTATTCTCCGGAGTGGGATTGATGCTACAGTAATTGCAGGGGTGGAAATCTCACTTCATTTACAGTGGGCTTCTATGGCAGTGGCTTCACAAGTTGAGTTATTGACATCACAAACAAGATTGTGGAAGAGTGAGGTGATATGGCCTGTAATCCAGTGCACGGCTAGAAGAGCAGGGGCTTCTGGGAAGGGAGAAAAGCAATCTGTTGGCAACCGAATGGGTGAGGTGGAGTTTTGCCTCCAGTGACGTGTCTGGCACAACAATAAAGCCCGTCTGTTTCAGTAACGGCTCCCGTCACCTGCTCACGTGGCTGCTACGGGCTGTGATAGATAGATCAGCAACAAAAAAAGAGAGAATAGGAAGTGCAATCGAAAACATGCCAGGAATGCAGACAAGTGACATACGTGGCTCACTGGCCCAAATCAAAGCTCCCTTCACAGTGCTGTCATTAATGTGTTGGTTTGCAGGAGGCAGAATTCAGCGGTAAACACAAACTGATCCATATTCTCTCTCCATTTCTTGCTTTCTCCATTTCTTTTGCTTCTCTCCATTTGGCAGGGGCTGTACGTGTACATTTTCAACGGCTCGATGCATGAGTGATGCCCAGCCAGATTGCCCGATTTATAGCAGAATGAAGTCAGGGGTTGGGAAACCAAAGGTGATGGAAAGAAAATAAGATTTACCTTTGAATAAGCATCAAAGTGTGCAGGAAATAGAGGTGCTGGGGCACTGGCGGTGAGCGTGGGCTGGGTTTTGGCGTGACCACTACAAGCAGACTCATTTTGTTTTCTGAGAGGATTGTCATGGCTTCTGACTACGCAGTAGGTTGGAAAAGAGAGGAAGTTATGAGATACGGTTGAGTTCCTCTAGTTGAAGAGGCGTGGTGGGGTCAGATCGTGAATAGGTGGTGGTTGGAAGCTGGTGAAGTGTTTATGATGGTGTGGAGATAACAATGAAGCAGTAAAAACACCCACCAACATAAGGTGCACTTTGGAATAGGCTGATGTGGTTCCTTCAAGGATAGTAACAATTTGTTTGGTCAACAAGCATCACTAGGAAAACCATTACGGGTCAGTGAACTTCACCATAAAGCAGAGAACCATATGGATCAATGATGCATAAGAGTGTCCATGATGAAGAAAAAAAAATAATAATAAAAAATAAATATATATATATATATATATATATATATATAATATAGGTTTATAAATATATTTCTCAGGTTATGACTATGAATTATGACTATGTATTATGAATTCATAGATTATTCATAAATGTTTGAGCTTGCCTTTTAATAAAATCGTTAAATTATTTGATATTTGAGATTATAGATAGGCATGATGGTCTGCAGGGGTTACTGATATCACTTCTTGTTTGTTTTGTTTCTTTATTTATTCAGGTCTTTTTTTTCAGTTTCTGTATGTTGATCAGAACACATGATTTTGATTTGGCTGACAAATATTTTTCATATTTTAAGTAAAGCTGCCTTAAACTACTCAATATTTTCTTTCCAACAGTTGAATTATTTTATTATTATTATTATTATTATTATTATTATTATTATTATTATTATTTTCAATGTTATCAGTACAGTTGTGTCCTAATATTGACTATATGTGTTCCAAAAAAATATTATAATGAATTTTAAGTCAGAAGATAAAAACATTCTTATCATAGAATTATGTATAAATTATAATTGAAATGCAATTTGAATAATTTCATGAACAATTTAAAAAGCAGTGCTGATCAAAGCTTGGTGTATGATCTACTGATTGCAAAAAGAATTGAGAAAATCCAAAAGTGGCCCTTTGTTCTTACTCAACACGTCAAAGAGAATTACATCACAGAAGCAGTGACAGCTTGACGTTTGTAAGTAACAGAACATCTGTACAGACTCTCGTCTGTCATTCAGGACACAGGAGTGTGTTTGCAGATGTGTCTGAGGTCATAGCCCAGCAGGGTGGATCTCCCAGCAAAGCTAATCGTCCGTTTAAATAACATCTGCTTGATTTTTGTGCACAGTTACATGTGCAATAGTTCAAACATAATGGTACATAAACCAGCTATTTAATCAATTTAGTGTCTAATATTTGATTTAGTAAGAATTATCTTTCAACAAACATGTGCACAAACACAGACTCTGGGTTTATGGGATTTAGAAAGCTCTGAATGTTTGCCAATAACTGTTGGTCCAAAAGAGTTGTGCAAAGTCTCATTGGTTTTCAATGAGGGGGCTTTATTGTTAATATGTTTCTTAACTTATTTTTAATTGCAATTCAGGTCAAAGTTTATAAGAACACTGTAAAAAATAAATAAATACATAAATAAATAATAATAATAATAATAATAATAATAATAAATAAAAAGTTGACCTAACTCAATAAATAAATTAAAAAAAAAAATAAAAAATAAAAAATAAGGCAACCTAATCACATTCAACTTAAGTTAACTCAACTAGCAACCAACAACTTAAAAACTTTAGTTCATCTAATGAACAAAGGTCAGTCTATTGAGTGTTAAATGATCTGTCAGAGCAACCAAAGATTTTTTAGCATTTATCAATACTAATCTTTTTTAACAATCCTCTTTCTTTTAGATGTTTGTTTATTTTCAAAACCTACATAATATGGGTAGTATTTACCTCTTAAGACTAAAGGCAAACATTTATTCTGATAGACAAATGTATTAAACAAGTTGCAATGAGATGCACATATACAGTACCTCAGCACATGATTTTCAATCATGGTGAGGATCAACAAATTTTAAGTTTTAAATAAACATAAACTCTGATCTACATGACAGCTAAGTGATAGTGACAACAGCAGCAGGCACCTGTTTCATAAAACAAGTTTACCAAATAAACCAGGCTTATTTCAGTCAGTATGACTTATTTTGAACCAAATCAACTGGCAATAAATCAGATTAACTGAAATAAACCTGGCTTATTGGGTAAACTTGTTTTATGAAACAGGCCCCAGCAGCATAAATTAAGCAAGTACAATTTAAAACAATGATAATATTTTAATAATAATTGTGCAATATTGTTCAATGTAAATTTGTTCGTTCAGATGACTCAATTTGAAAAGTTGGGAGAACATTTGGATATGTTATGAACAAATATGTGAGCATCTAAGTAAGGTAAACAAAACAACTTTTGCTAACGACATGTTTAGAGTATTTTTGTTCAGTTCACAAAAAAAATATCAAAAAATAAACTGACTTCTAATACTAAAAATTCTTTGGTCAGGCTACTTTTTTACATTGGTTAGTAGAACTTTTCGAAAGTTGGATTTTTTTTTTTTACAATGAATGGCTTGTTCTCCTGAGAGTGAAAAAAAAATACTTCTAGGTTGGGCGTGTTTGTTTGCATTTGACTCTCATTTAGTAAATTTTAAAAACATCCTCTCTTGTGGAAAAAGAGATTAAATGAAGTTTGATGGTGTTCAGGGCATCACACTTGTGTGGAAATGAAATCTGGATCCGAATTGATGACCTTTGTTTATCTTCATAAGACTATAAGCAGGACGTTTTGAAAAGACGTCGAGCGGTTGCATCCCATGATTTGCAATTAAAAGTTAATAATCTCCATGCCTTGAAGCTGTTTATCAAATCATAGGCTAAGACGTTGGGATTTTCAAATGCAAAGTTATACAGATTCCAAGTTCTTCACCTATTTATTTTTTCCTCAAGGACATTTGATCTTCCATTAGTTATGAAATCATAATTATTAATTTGTGCAAAAGGGAATGAGAAATGAGTGGGGTAGATTTAACTCTCGCATCTTCCAAGGATTTAATCCTTTGAAAAGCAAATATTTTCTAATGGGCAATTTCAGCACTTATAAGATAACAGACTATAAGATCATCCAAATGCTTTGCTATTACTTTACATAGACTTTTTACTTGTAGGGAACGAGCAGTGAGAACCATTAACACGACAATTAGAAAGAGCAAAATCGGGTGGCGATGGAGAGTTGGGGTGAAAAAGTAAATTGCTAGAAGGACAAATGTATAAGAGCTTTGTAGAGTGGTGGACATTGATAATGGCTTCACAAAACACTCAAAGCTAGAAGTTCTGAATCCCCAGGTGAGAAATAAATGCATTCAAATTCTTCAGAAGTATGGCAGCACTAAGTAACCTTTCGCTAGTCTCATAAGGCCAGATGCAAGCTCTCTCCTTCCATTTCTCTGCAGTCCATTTTCTCCCAGGCTGAGATTAATGTTGAAGGGACACGTGAGAAGACAAGGATGGCTGTCTTCTAGAGGGGTATATAATTAGCCCACAGGGCAACTGCTAAAAGAATTGCTTTTTCTTCATAACTAATTCAGAAAAGGTGACCTCCGGAGGTCAACCACAATCCCAAAACCCACATGAGTTCTGCAAAGGTAGAGTTCAAAATTCAGATTTTACCATTTTGTGTCACTGCGGACATGATGCAGGTTTCTCTTTGATGATGGAAAGTATTTTTTTTCCTCTTCCCCAGGAGCTTTTCCCAAGATTTTCTGGCAAGCAACCATAAGTGGTTCAGAAATGTTGTATTCAGGATAATTCACAGAGTTGGGATCCGGTTTTCCCCACTTTCAAGTGCTTGATCAGATATCAAAGCCTTTAGCGGGATTGGCTGATCCAGACTGTGCTGAGCTCTGTAGAGAGTACACCTGCCCTAACCTCAGCCTTCAGTCCGTATGTGAGAGAAGGCTGAGTCATGAAGCGAGGGGCTCGGGGACCACTTCAGCTGTCAGGTAAGAAATACTGGGGAGATGAGGAGTCACACTACGGCTCAGACCAGGCTTCTTGACATTGTAAAAGACAGCCCAGAGATCACTCTGCTACAGAGCTCGCATATATTACAAGCACAGGTTAAAAGATCTGGTCACCCATTCTCTCCAAAAGCTTGAGGCTTAAGTGGATAACTGCTGCCAATGTGTGTGATAACAACAGTTGTTGTTGTTGTTGTTGTTGTGTGTGATAAATGCATGCTCCTTAGTTCGTCATAGTTTCTTTTGCACCAACAACATACATACTCAGTTATTTATGAATATTTTCTTATAATTTCAGATGCTCATTTTTAATGTTTGGGACCATCAGAAGGATCTGCAGAGCCGCAGGTGCTGCACCAGAATATTATATTTAGTATTTTAATGATAAAACATTACCTCAACTTCAGATTTTTTTTTTTTTAACCTCACTGAGATAGGCATTATTGAAATTGAAACGTTGTTGTTCATGTGCTCAAATATGTTCCTTTGACTGACATCTAAAAGTCTTGGAATTTTAGAATGAGTTGTTTTTGCAGCTTAGTTTATTTTTCACTGGGGAGGGAATTTTGTTTTGTTTTTATCTCAAAAGCTCAAGAGAATATGATATAGCATGATATGATCCTTGTCTAGCCCCATGAAATTAACCAATGAATAGCCACAAACATCACAAAGCCACTAGCCCCTTGGTGACCAACTTGACAGGAAATTAAACTAAGCGAGGATGAACTGGAGGTTCTTGGTTTAGAGTTTGTGGTGGATAATTAGCGTTATCAGCGCCCATTGAGGCAGTTCTAAAGCAGTACTAATTAAGGCCCAATTAATAATGACCACAGCAGGAGAGAATCATGATAAACAAAACAGGCCGTGCATCATCGCTTCCAATTCATTTCCACCAGTTATTTCACCAATCACACATATTTGGAAGCTGCTAGTATTGCATGATGTTCTGGTCATGAGGTGCTTCTGATACTGGTAGTCATGGGACTTAGGTGACTGTTTGGTGCTTGTAATTAGCAAAGAAGTCATTTGTAAGGGAGAGCAACCTCAGACCGTAATTTGTCTTCTTTCTTCCTCTAATTTCCCTCACTACACTCTCCCATGCAGGTCATTATTTTCACTTTTCATTAGTGGAGATCAATAAAGCAAATCACCTTCCAGTTGGTGAGCACATGTGCTTAGTCTCTTACCCTACCACTTCCATAACACCACCCCAATCCTGACCCCAGTTGTGCTCACTCATGCAAAGAAGAGCTAAAATTTGCTGGGTGTGGGTGGTCGGTCTGTAGAGCAGATAAACCTACCAGGTGGTTGATTACAACCTCGGCACAGATAACACTGTTGCTGCCCAATATCGCAGAAACAGCAACGCTGAATAATAACCCAATAAAACTTAATTAAGATTCAATGACCTCTCTGGTTTAATAATGAAGACAGTGGGATTTGCAGCAGGAAATTAAAACTGAGAACTTATGGCACTGCAGGGGAGTTTGGTCAGTGAAAAATCTATTTTTAATACTGTACATTATTCTTTGCTGATCTCATACTCAAGGATAGTTTGAGATCATTGTAATCAGTCTTTATTATGATTTTAATCTGTGGATGCTATTTGGAAGCTAATTAGAATTTATTTATTTTTTTTAAGTTTGTCTTTAAAAAGGGACTTTTTAGAACACAAATAAGCTTTTGCCGAAAGGCATTTGCATGCAAATGCTATCGACAGGACTTCTTTGTCAGTCTTCATGTATACATGCAGTTGTGACTAACCTAGCACAGTAAGTCGAGCAGGACGAGACCTCATGGCGGCCTGGATGGCCTGGCACTCGAACACGGCATCATCCGTCAGCTCCACCCTCTGGATGCGAAGGTGGTGCTCGCCAGTTCCGTGATCCCCGACCACAGCATAGCGAGGGTAACCTGGAAAACAGGGATGTTGTTGGGTTAATGCTGTGAGACCATCAGTGACTGCTTTAAAAAATGTGTTTTTTAAACGCTTCTGGGTAGATAAAATCCAGGGAAATTGTACCTTGTCGGTTTCAGAGCAGTACTAACTTAGCACCTGAATTAAAGTGGCTTTTTAGTCACTTCATGACAGTGTAAGATAATCCTCGAATGCCACAGGGAGTTAGTGTTGGCAGCTGATGCAATGCTGGCTGTTTGTTAGCAACCGCTGCGATATCAAAGGACATCAGTTGAATTTATTGTATATTATTTGTATATGAGATCTTTAGAAGGGATAATTAAGTTGAAGATTTTGTTCGGTTTCATGGATGTGTGAAAAACGATGAAAATAACCATTTCTTTTCTTATTCATTTCTTCTTATGTTCTCCATAATCCAAAGGCTTTTCCCCTTCTTCTGCAAAGTAAAACGATTGACGACTTGTGTCCCTCAGGACAGTAAAAAACAAAAAAACAAAAAACAATGTGAGGCAAGAATCAGTGCAAGAATATATCTATGACCTTTCTAAAATAAACGAAAGATGAACAGATGTGTGAGGCTTTATAATGGTTGGAGTGAGACTTTCTGCTGGCTGGAGTGAGACGTTCTGCCAGTTGGAGTGAGACTTTGTGCCGGTTGGAGTGAGAATTACTGATGATTGAGGTGAGACGGTTGTTGATTGAGGTGAGGCAGTCTGCTGGTTTTGCTATAATATGTTCAGCTGCTCCTCGGGTGTGCTGCTCTAGGTGTAGCACTTAGTAAACAGCACACAGAGCCAAGAAGATTGAGATGTGTTCCACCGATGCAGAGGAATGGTCATTTGCGGTTTAATAATACACTCAGTGGGATGTATTTCAGGGAAAACTGACTGTTTTACAACAGCAAGCAAATCCGAGGGCCTTTAAAAGACATCAGCAGACTATTAGCCAGGAATTTGAATACGATACGGAGCAAATGCAGAAGCTTGGTTTGTCACTATAGAAAATGAAAAGCAGGGGAGGAGACGTGTGATTGTGGTGTACTTTACGGTACATTTCCGCAACCTCTCCATATGAATGTCTTTAACGGATCTCAGGAGGCAAAATACTCCTAATTATGAGATATTTGCAATTTACTGTGAGACCCATAAAAAGCGCTGTCATTGCTGTTAGTGCAGTTTCTCTGTTCAAGTCAAGACAGTAATTGATGGCTGATGGGCGATCCGGATTTAATGGCGTCAGAAGCTGATCTCAGCGTATTTCTCTACAGAAGCAAGCTCTGTGCATTTATCCCTCGATTTATTTCAATATGGCTTTTTTTGTGGCTAAATTTACACCTTCAGAAGTGATCTCGCTTCCAGTTCCTGCTTCCAGACTCCACGGAGCAGCCATTTGAATCTTTGCCAGTGAATGACCTGTGGCAGCATATTGATTTTTACAGCATCCATCGATATGATTCATGTTCGCTCCAGAGAATTCTCTGTGACATAATCGTCATGCACCCTCGTGCTCTCGGGGCACTCAACGCCAGCAAGTCCATTTTCTATTTAAAGTGTTGTTGGCTTCGAAAAGCATATCTGCTTTTCGAACCGAAAGGTTTAAAACAGCATGTGTGTTTGTGGTTGATTGGGTTTATATAACCGACTCCACTTGTTTAGAGATGTATCACCCGTTGTCAAATTGAAAGGGCGTCCTGATATCACCTATATCTCTTGGAGTACTGTGTGGTACAAAGTCCAACCTATTTCTGAGCTCTACCATGGGGCTATTACTGCAGCCATCACTGTAATCTACAGCAATGAGGCTTGAAAGAGGGATGTGCTTTAACATATTGCTGTAGAAAGGAGTGAAAAATAGACTGGACTGGACTAATGGCTTTTAAGTCCTTGAGCCTGGCTGTTGAAATCACTGTGCCAGAAAATGCCAATTATTGCCTGTTGCCTCATTGGATCCCATTCACTTTTAATAGACCATGAAGTGTCTCTCATTTTCCCTATTGAGGAGAGAGCAGCAGACGATTATGGTGCAATGTGTTTTATCTGCCCACATACAGCTTTTAATTTCTCTAAGTGAGTGGGAGACAGAAAAGAGGCAGGATAACCCAAAAAACAAACATTTAATAAGCCATCAAAACAGACTGTGCCCACATCATTTAGTGGACTACTTTGGAAAGTTGTTTTGAAGGTCTTTCAAAAATATGGCGATATTTAATTAATTAAGAAGAAAGGCTGTTGTATGAAAGGAACATTTTATGTTGACACTGGCCAATCATTTACCTATATTTGACCTCACTTTTTTTTGTTTTGTTTTGTTTGAGAAGGTAGAATTTTTGTTCCTCGTTCTGTGTCCGTGCAGCAAACAGAAAAGAAAAATCCCATATTATCCATTTACTATTTCACTTGTTTATTCTAGATGTCAGAAAGATTAAATGGAGAGATTTTCACTTACAGTAAGTGTCATGTTTTTATAAGTGATCTCAAACTAATCTCATATGCCTACTTGAGAGTTTCAGAACATCTCAAAGTGTGATTTCAAAGTCTGCATTCAGAGTTTCAATATGAACTTGAGCGCTAATTCCAAATATAAATATCCTAGTTATCCTATCCACGTGAATTGTACTCTGCAAAGTCAGTATGTTACATTTGTCTTATTTGTGTCAGTCTGAGAAATAAGAAGTTAAAACTTGAAGTTGAAACCTTACTGAAACCTCCAATAAGTCTTCCAATTGAGCAACCTTTGAGCAATATAATTAACCTTGGCAACTGCCAGGTTACAATTTAAGGTCTGTAATGTGAACATATAGCCAAATCAAGTGCTGTTTATTGTGGCAGCCAATCAAAGCATGGGAAGCAGACTGAGTCATTTTAATGGCCATTGACTTGGTTCAGTACTGTGTTTATTCCTGATGAGAGATTGATGGGTTTGTTGCAGGCGGCATCTATTGCCACTTAATGCCTAGCTACAAATCTTGAGGCCTTATTTCTCAGATGGATGCAGAATATATGCACTGGCTTCTAACGACATTACTAATTTATCAAGCACTATTAAGTCATAGTAATGTGCAAAATCAACTTCTTCAGTATGGCTTAGCATTGACTTACTAATGGAACCACAAGACACACTTTCTGCCAGAATGCACTACTGAACCATATAAATATACACAAGATACAAATACTAAATTATATATAATGATAAATTATAGAAATGATTTGTGTATGCAATATTAGAATACATTTATTTGTTTGTTTGTTTATTTACTCGCTCGCTTGCTGAGTGGGCCACGTCTCTCCACTGCTAACAGGGGAGTTACAAGTTACACACAAAAAAAAACCCTCAATAAAAATTGAATAATACAATTTTAGACTTGCTAGAATGCTTGAAGTAGAGATATACTACTTGCAGTGATCCTGTACTAAAATGAAGGAGTAATCCTAGCTAGTCTTTGTGCAAGCTGACACCAGTCAAATAACAAACAATGATTAACTGTGATCTAGAGATTACATCCACCCACCTGTATCATTATCTGAGACGGGCCCTTGTATACAAATGCACTGCCTTATAAACCCAAATATTGTGCCTATCAGTGATGTTCGGGATGATACACATTTCATCTCTCCTCTGGACACCTCTTAGATTAATATATTATTATATAAATCATGCATGCTTCACCCAAGAAATGCACAGCAGAGGATGTCAGAGAGAAAAATGAAATAATTCTGTCATTGATCACAATGAATCCCTAAGACAACCCACGTCAAGCAAAGCAAACAATATAAAATAGCCCCATTAGAGTTAATGAATCCATCAGGACAGGAAAGGATTAGTCTTTATGTCGGATCAATGGAAGGGGGAAAGGGCCGTGAATGGAGATGTGACGCTGTGATTAATGGTCAGGGGAGTGAGCGAGTGTATCTGCCTGATGGCTCGAACCGAGGAAATGATTGAAGGAAAATGTGTTAATTACATACACAACTGTAATTTTCTTCCATTTTCGGTTGTTTCTAAAGATTCAGTGTACCAAGATTTGGATATATTTTGTAGAAAGCAGAGATGATAAAGTATGGTATACTTAAGTTTCAAGTCAATACTAATCAATACAATTTGAAAAAGATTTAATGATACCAGGGTGGTATTCCAGAAAGCAAGGATAACTTACCGTCACATATACCTTGAACTCTCGTTTGATTTACCTAAACCTTGTTTACTTGAGGTATGCTGTTTCCAAAAATGCATCCAGGAGGAAGTTCAGCCAAGTCCGAATATGTTTAAAGGGGACATTGGATGCCCATTTTCCACAAGTTGGTATTATTCTGTTTAGGGTCTTCATGAAATGTCAGTAACATACTTTGGTTAAAATTCCTCAGTGTTTGTGTTAAACAACACCCTTTTTACCTTGTCAAAAAAACAGCTCGGTTAACCCTTTTAAACTGGCTGTGTCGGCAACGACACATTAAACCAAGCTGTATTCATGTTACCATAACTCTTCAACGTTAACCTTTGCACTATCAAAATAATTCAGATTGCTCATGACAGCAGGCAACATGCGCTTTACGGCAATGTATGGCTTATTACAGTAATTTCTTGTGCTCCGTCGACAAATGACAGCAGATTTCCAGGAGAGTGGGAAGGGAGAATTTGAATGGAGAGATAGGGAGTGCAGAGTTTTGGATTGCATAAAATAATAAACGAAACAAACAAAAACATGGTGAAGGAGGAGTAAACAGCACAAGAGTCGACTGGCATGATTTTTGATGAGACTTTGGGAGCAGGCTGAGTGAGACTTTTTTACATGTGGTGTGTGCATCGCTATAATGTGTCCGTGCGTGTAAATGCATGGGTGTATGCATGTGCATGCATGTGTAAATGTGTGTGTGTATGAACAAAAAAGCCTCATGAATGAAAACTGTGCAACCCAGTGTCCCAAAAATACTTGTATATATGGCAGCTAGCCATTTAGGTGCATGTCTCTTTAAATGATAATGAGCTACTGCTCACCCCACCCCTCTCTTCTGTTTTTTTTTTTTTTTTAGTGTCCTCATAAACCATATAAACACACACACGCACACATACATAAGGTAAAATAAATATTACCTTACATATTATTTATAATATCCATGCCCACTGGAGTCTTGTCAATAGGTCACTCATGTGCTGATGGCTCTGAAGTAAACTAACCCTGGAACAGAACTTGCTCTGGAACAGGTTACGTTCAGAGAATAAGTTGCTATGGTTACTTACCCTGAAAGTTACCTCTGTTTTGAAACTGAATGTTGAGTTTATTCGCTTACTTACCTTTAAACATACCCGGGTTTTTCACATAGGGCCGATCAATATATCGAACATGATGATCATGCACATCTCGTCAGTAAAGCCGGTTCCATGATTAGCGGTACATCTCCATCACCTGCTTTCAAATGGAGCGGCATTTAATACACAGAGCCGTAGATCACTGAAAAGCTACGCAATATCACGTTCATTATCGCAGATGAATTGCCCTTGATAATGAACGCGATATTGTATAGCTTGTCAGTGAACTACGGCTCTGTGTAATTAATGCTGCTCCATTTGAAAGCAGGTGATGGAGATTTACCGCTAATCACGGAACCGGCTTTACTGACGAGATGCGCATGACAATCGCATGCGATATATCGCCCAGCCCTAAATAACCTGCTTTCTGGAATACATCCCAGCTCTTCTAAGTTTTAGTGGTACTGCTTTGGTACCCAAATGGTCTCTGATTGATGAGCAGCTGCTTTCAAATATTTGCATATATATACACTGACAGTTTTTCATTGCATCACAACTGGTATTGAGAAATGTGAAACTTCCTGGCATTGATATCAACTACTGAAAATTTGATGTTGTGAAAATCCTCGTAGCAATGGACATTTGACATTGCTCTGTGACTATAGAGCTTCCTATA
The DNA here is from genome assembly GCA_021397915.2 of Tor tambroides. Taxonomy (NCBI): domain Eukaryota; kingdom Metazoa; phylum Chordata; class Actinopteri; order Cypriniformes; family Cyprinidae; genus Tor; species Tor tambroides. Next base: position 21,172 of record JAFVLL020018177.1, on the reverse strand, counting down.
GATTTTTTTTCTTTTTCTTTTTGCTCTCCCACAAAACGTTGGCTTTGAACTGAGCAGCACAAATCCGAAAGCTACTGTTTGGATTACTGATGTGCCAAGAGTGTAAATAAAACAATGCATCAAAATCGGAATCAGCATGCTGCTCGGCTCTTTAGGTCCAAGCATGCTTGCGCCATCTCCCTCTCTGGTTCTGTTTGGGTATTCACGTTCACACCAGCAATGCACACAATACATATTCATGACTTTTATTTGTGTGTTTGTGGCAGCCTTGAGCTGATGTCTTTAATTAGAACCAGGAGCAAAAGGACCTTCACGAAGAATGTGGGGACCGATACGAATCAGCCTCTTTTGTCTGCTGATTTATTAAACATATTGTTTGCGATTTTCTCATTTTAATCAATGTTCTCCCGAACTGAAACTGCACTGGATGAGACAAGCATCTTCCATGAATAGCTGAGTAGGCTGATATTGAAATGTGTAGGGTTTGTATGAGCTGTTGTACTCGCTTTTTTTATGTGTGCAGCTGCTAGCTTGGAGTACGTAGTCGTAGATGTGTCAATTTTCTTTATTGGACGCAGCGTTACTTGTTGACGCAGGCAAGACTGATAAAAGGAGCAGCTGTGCAGAGTTTTTTTTTTTGTGAAGTGTCATTCATGTCAAAGCAGTGCACCTCCGCCCTTGTACCCAAAGCTTGCTTTTAAAGTGCTCTTTTGTCTAAAGCATGGGCTCTCGGCAACTCGAAAAAAAATTACATGCCATAAAAAAAAGAGAGACGGAGAGAGAGCAGTACTTCATTGAAATTCTTCATGGCCCTCTGAGCGCTGGCCCGCCATTGATCCGCATAAAGAGCTAGATGGGGCTGGCTCGCCTTGGATTGGGTCGGCCCTCAGCTCCCGGCCGTGACTGTTAAACTGCAGCTGATGTGCCGTTAAGTGCCGCTCTCTGTCTCTCTTCTCATAATCGCGAGTCCCGCAAGCGCAGAACCTCTTCTCACCTCCCAACCCCCACCCCCGGCTTCAATTCACCCTCTCTTCCTCTTTGACCACTTTTAAAGCTCTTCTCCCAGTGTTTACACTGCCAGGGCCTGGCTCCCAGGAGCCTGATAATGACAAACTTGGGAGCGGAATGGATTTATCAGGGCTCAGTTGCCTATTGGGGTCTAATTAAAGGCCACTATCAGTGCCAAAATGGCACAGAGCAGCGGCCACTGAAGGTCAGAGGCAAATAGACCTGTGATCTCCAGTGGAATACATATTTAATTTTAAGGATAAGCCCAGCAACTGTTTTTAAAGAGGCCAACTGGGCTTTACGTCATGTTTTGCACTGGAAATATCCCAGGACGCGAAGCAGAGCTACATCTGTGATAAGAAAATGGAGTAAAACGTTGATTTACCCTTTATGCTGCTCATCGAGTCTAGGGAATCATGCTATAGCTTCGAGACTTTTGTTAATCTACACTTTTCAAAATGATGCTTGCACCTGCTCTTTCCCCACAAGGATTTCATGCACTGTAATCCAGGAAATCCAATGTAAATGTCATAACGGGGGACCAACTGTTTCCGACCAACCTAAATATGAATATGAAGTTTGTGATGTTCATAGTCTGTAGGCGGATGGAATGGGAATCCAATGGTTGTTAGCACGAATTAAGCAATCAACTTAGCCAAGCAAGCAGCACTTTGCAAGTGGGGAAGAGCCACACACTTCACAAGCTATTAACCGTTAAAAGTACTTAAGAGGTTATATTTTAGTTGCTCTTGTCCTTCTACGCCTGACACCAATTGGACAGTTTTAAAAAGCAATCACACCCTCCAGCTTAAACTTGTGTACCAAAGTCAGCTTTAATTACCAAAAGCCTTGTTTAAAACCAATTTGGTTATTTGAGAGGCAGTTGAAGACTAGCTGCTAGTTGAAGTGTAAAATTCAACCAAATTTGCTAGAGCTGTGGACACTTTTGCCTTTCACAGAGTCATTAGAGTAAATTGTTTACATTTTTAATCTAATCTGCCGATTTCTTTGGAGAAATGACCAGCTTAGACCAGTATGAATGTCCATCCCTGTTTTGGTTGGTTTATGCAGGTTAGTGTTAGTCTAGCAGTTTTGGTTGGCCATCTCTCTTGTGAAGACGGTGAAGCATGGTTAGGATTGTCAGTCAGCATTGTCTATCTTGTTAAAGCTGCAGTCCGTAAGTTTTGCCTTTTGTCACCATCTCTGTTTGAAAACCTGTAATTGCAGCTTTTTGCAGAATTATCTTCTTTGCGTGGGGTTGTGAGACGGCACGGCTCCAGCGCGGATGAATCTAATGTTTTGAGGTGAATGTGTGGCAGTCACACACCGGTGTGGATATTTACTGTACTTTGAAATCACAGATTCTAGCCTACATCTTGGAATATATGACCCAAATAAGAATTTTCACTGTATATTGCCATCTGAACAAGTAACAAATCTGCCACGTTTGTTCTGACCAACTGAGGAAAAAAGCATTACCATAAATCGCGGTACCAATTGTGATTAAATCTAATGATTGGTTAGCTCATATCGCATCAAACTGTACAAATTATTTTTACTGTTATACTTTATTCTCAAATTATTATTGTTAACAACATCAGCATTGTGTGACTATGAGTATTGTGTATTAGCATGTAGATTTCAATTTCTGTACAGTCTAATCTAATTGTCATGCCATTCAAATTTGATATTAAAAAATTATTTTAACCCAAAAAGCAAACTATGCTCCCTTCGAACTAGTTTTCTTTAAAATACAAATATTGTGTAATCCCAGGCTATTTGTAATCAGAAGCATATTTAAAACTGGAATATAATTTAATTTCATTCACATGTGTTTCATAAACACATAATCCTTTCTGGATCACAATCCGGCATCGAAATGATACATTTAATTATTCTAGCTGCTGTGAGAAAAGGCTATAAACGATCTGCCACCTGCAGAATCCTCACATGCGATATAGCTAGTAGCCGGGACAACTTCTTTATGTTTACAGACGTGACGTAATGACGCAGTGCCAAGCTCGAATTTCCCGCGAAGACCTACCCGTACCACTCAAATTAAAAAACATTATTATAAGCTAACCATTGTGAATCAGGCTAAAGTAAGGCAATAGTTTTGAACACTGGCTGGTTATGTACTTGCTCAGATATTGATTTCGGAACATTTTTAACCAAAAAAAAGTTACGGACTGCAGCTTTAAGCTAATTAAATTGGTCGACTAGCATGGTCTTTCTTTTAAAGTTGTTTAAGCTAGTCAACAAGCACGGTTTTTCCTCTGATTATGGTTAAGCTACGATGTTGTTCTCGTGAAGCTTGTTAAGTTGGTTTAGCAGCATAGTTTTTCTTGTGGAGATGGTGAAGACTGTTTTTGTACAGTTGATTAAGTTAAATCAATGGCATCTTTCTTGTGAAGCTAGTTAAGATGATTGACTAGCAGTCTCTCTTGTAATATTGTAAAGCTGGATGACCAGGATAGTCTTTTTTGTCAAAATGGTTAAGTTAGTCAACCAGCATGGTCTGAAGATGTGAAGATGACTAGCTAGTCGACCAGCATAGTTTGTCTAGAGAAAATGAGTAAGTAAATCTACCAAAGTTGTTAAGCTAGTTAAGTTGGATGACTAGCATATTCTTTCTTGTAAAGTTGGTTAGGATTGATGAACAGCATGTCATTCTTGTCAAGCTTGTTAAGATGGTTAACTGCTGCAGTCTGTCTTGAAATGTTGCAAAGCTAAATGACCAGCATGTTCTTTTTTGTAAAGATAGTTAAGATAGTCAACCAACATGGTCTTACAAGTGAAGATGACTTCTAGTTGACCAGCATAGTTTGTCTAGTTAAAATGGTTAAGCAAATCTAGCAGGATCTCCTCTTCAATCTTGTCAAGATTAAGCTAGTTAAGAAGCTTCATTGGGAAACCAGCATCAAAATCAAAACCTAAACTGGTGATGTTTTCACCGTTTATGACGTTGTTACCTATAAGTTCTCTTCCAACGCCCAAAGCGAGGCCATCTTTGATCCACAGCACAACACCGTGGTAACCAGGGATGGAGCAGGGGAGCGTGACAGGCTGACCAGCCACAACTACCAAGTCTTGAGGCTGCTGCGCGAACATGGCATTCACTCCTGAAACAAAAGAGACAGAAACAGAGACTTAAACTTTAATGTTTTAACTAACATTCCACTTTAGAGCTCCACAGACATCCTTTAAGAAGTGGTTTAATGTTACAGAATCTAATTTAAAGAATTTATTCAATGAACGACTCTCAAGTACTCAAGTGTGATTAGCACGCAAAGTTGAAGTGCACCAAGGGCCTCTCTTCAGCCTGTGAACACTGCATCTTTCACACAGAATAATACCTAAAGCAAATGAAGTTGAACTCCATTAGAGATGAGTAGCCTGTGAAGGCTGTCAGCAATAACCCCTTGAGACCTTCTTAAAGAAAGGTGTCACAGATACGAGAACATAGAAAGAGAAGGAGGGGGGGGAGGGGGGATAGCATGCAAAAAAAAAAAAAAACAGTCTTCAGAATCAGCAGTATTCCTGTATCTATCCACAGGTGGGCACGGAGATACCAGCACAAAGATACATGTCACTCGGGGGGTCTAGGTTTGAATGCTTAGCATTGACAGCTGGCCCCAAAGATTTCTGTCTCCAAAGGGAATCTAGTTAGAAGACAAATGTCTTGTATTTCAAACTCCAGTGGTACATATTGCATGTGCAGTCACAAACATGCACGCTCAAAAATACAATGGTTGACATCAGCTATCAATATTGCAATGAGCTGTCTCAGTGGAGAGATGACGAGTTTCTTGCTGGCAGTACTGTATAATGGGAGTCACACTGGCAGTCATGCTGAACTCTGCAGCTGTCCCTGATGTGTGCCTATCTAGAATTGGAGAAGATGGCTCATATTGCTCATTCCACTCTAAATCTCAGTGTACTGTTTAATCAATACTCATTTCTGTGGAACACTTACCACCCTCTCAGTTTCTTGATGCACTGTATGTGTGCGTGTTTCTAACTTAGTTATACTTTACTAAAAATGTTCGCAGAAATAAGCAAAATTTGACAAAACAGCCTTTGGGAGATGTCTTTGGCTTGTACTGTAATTACCATATTCAAAAGATATTTGAAAAAAGTACTATTTCCAAAAAACAATGCTAAAAACAGTTTTTAAAATCATGATAAGATCATGATACCTTTTTAGTAAGTTGAAATGGTAAAGTGATTCATAAAACTGTTTTGTTTTTGTTTTTTTTCCCAACAAAGTGTAATAGAGGCAAGGTTAGAGTTTAGTGGATATCTGTGGTGTATTTTTCTACTCTGTTTGCTTAACCTGTAAAATTGTTATTTATTTATTTATTTTGTGCTTTGAAGCACTGCTTTTGATACCAATTCTCAATGCAATGAATTTGAAGAAACATAGTACTGTATTTTCTTTGCCAAATCAATAGATCAATAGGTTAAAGGTTATGATATTTAACCAATTAATTTATTGCACATTTATTGTCAATTTTCATATTTATGTGCACATGTATAGTCAATGGACATATCTGGCTGTTTTTATTTATTTATTTAGTGCCTCAAAGCATGCTAGCAGTCAAATAATGATAATAAAAAAGGTAATCTTTTAAAATCACTTCTTGACAGAATTTTCTGTTCCACTCTGTCAAGCAGTTTATGAACACAAGAACAAGCCACATGTGAATGCACCCCAAGCAACACAAAGCAAATTCAGTATAATTATACAGGTTTGAGGCTGATTCATTCAGATGACCCACTGACAAGTCAATTATGAAAATATGTAATCTTGCACATTCCTGTTGGAGTTAGGGTCACTCTGTAGTAATTACCTTTATTTGAAAACCTTTAGTTGGACTCTACGCTAATTCTCTGTTTAGTCAGCTATGGACACATCTCTGCATCGGTATGTATTAATACCTATAAAATATGACATTTTCTAGATTAATGCAAAATTAAACACACGGGCAGAAAATAATTAATTGCTAGAATCCAGCAGGATGTCTTTAATGCTGTGAATTCCATGGATTAGTAAACAAATCAGTCATACCTCTGTCCTGCCTCCAGTAAAATGTGATGAATGGCTTGTTAAAAGCTAAACACGAGTCCACAGATTGATTTATACAAATTCTCCCTGGCGAAATCCAGCGTCTGCTGCTCCAACAAGCTATTATTAAATCAACAACCGCAAAGATGCACTATGAATTCTTATAAATATATTGGGCTGTTCATCTTTGAAGGCTAGCAGGCTTGCCTGGACACTGCAGCGTTTCTCATTCTGTCGTTTCCTGCGCTGTGAGCTGGTTTATTTGTATGAGCGTGTTTGTGTGTGTTTGCTGTGAAGGTTCTCCATAGATGACTCAGGTAAGCTTGCGGAGAGTTTATCTCGCTGTTGTGAATCGCAGCAGACCCGCTTCCAGGCTGCCGAGAGACGTCAGGTTTCCGCTTAGCTTGTCGTGTTATAGGAATACTGAGCACTGATGAAGTCTTGCTTGTTCTTTTTTGTTCTTAGCTCTTCTACTACGAGTTGTGTCTTACTGTCTCGTCCATTCGGTGCAGTAATTGATTGACCCCTCCGGTGTTATTGCACTCAGTGCTCTTGTAAACCCATGACTTCCCTCAATACCCACCACGATGTCAGCTGCACTCCGACCAATATCACAAATAAGCTTGATTAGGAAAAGATTGACCCGCTTTGGACTTGGATTCCAACACATTTCTAATTATGATGATGAATGTTAATTATTTTTTAAAATGGCTAAAGGCTAATTAGAATAACAGAGTAGAAATGGAGAGATTGTTTTTTTATGAATCCCATGATCTCTGAACTTTGCTGTAAGTTTTTAGTTTTGGTCTTTATTCCACATTCACAAACAAGTTCCTATTTTAGCAGCGCCACAGAGATGGAAAATAGTGGTTTTCTGTTGGATGACACATTGACGAGGTGTTTCCTCACCAGTACTGTATATAGCACAGTTCATTAGGGCTTCTAAAGATTAAATGAATAATAGGAAAAATAGGAAAGCACATAGTTCTAGCATAGTTTCAGCCCTTTAATAGTTAGCTACAGTAGCAATTCTCACAGTTAGTGCAATGAATTCTTGTACATTAACAATAGTACCATAGCCGCTCTTTGGCTTAAAATGGCTGTTTTAGCTGAGACAGAGCAATATTTGCTCAGAATTCTACAATAAGAGGTAATTTTGGAGTGGTACGCAATATGCTATTAATTTGTTGATGCTGATGTTTAGTTGTAGCGTGAGCATGCTGTTATACTATGTGGTAATATTCAAAGTGGATGGCTGTATGGTGCTGCACAATTAATTTTAGAAACCTTGCACTCATCTGCCATTAACTATTTAATGAGCAATTAATTGTGTTCCCCAACAGAAACCCTGTAGCAGTCTGTGTTCAATTCCTTTCAACATTACTATTTACTTATTTTGTCTTTTTCTTCATTATTATTATTTTTAATTTAATATTAATTATCTTTCTACCTCAAGGAATAATAATTATAAAAATCTACTTCCTAGTGTTAATTTTGTTATTTAGAAACTGTGATAAAATATTTGTTGATTAACTTTTTTTTTTGAGAGCAAAATATTTATGATGATCGGTTTAAACATCATGCAGCATGACTAAAATGTGGCTAAGTTTTAACTGATCAAAACTAAATACAAATTCCCAGGCTTTAAGTCAACTAAAACTTGACTAACAAAAAGCAGGACAGATTTACTAGCTATGCTAAAAGTTAAAAAGGGACAACTGACAAAATGAACTCTACTCCTACCACCACTATCAGTGTGGTCACTAATGGGAAGTAGAGGTCTGGTCAGGGAGGTTAACGTATGCTTCCCTGTGATCTATTTGCAGCACTGCACCACCTGGTGCGTCCACTCGGACAGCAAAACACTGGCCTGTTTTATTTCCTCCAAACCACCTCAAGTGGCAGGAAAACATATGTAGGTCAGTCAAGAGGGGGATGTAGAGAAATGTGTAAAGAATAGCTAGGGTTGAACTCAGGGCTTAAGTTCGCCCACTCCGGTGGAGACATTTGCACACGTTTCGAGCTCGGCGACGCTTCGGTCACATCTGGCAGCGTTCCGCTTGGATGCTCAGGCAGCCGGCCTCGGAGCAGACCCTTCCTTCTTCTCCCCCTCATCTTCTCGGCGTTGGAGACCGCCAGCTGCGCAGGCAGCCATGCGTAGAGACCAGTGAAGTGGAGGCAACAGATTCCTGCTCTTTCCCTCATACGACACTGCTGCTTTATAATACTCCATGATCAAGAGAGCAAAGCTGGGTGAGGGAAAGACAATCGAACAATAACAAGCCACGTCCGGTCAGGGTGAATGCAAACATCTTGCTGATTATGAATGATTAATGCTAATGTACCAGTGTGGGCAGAAATGACACTTACCCTCTTTATAAATGCTTTCTTTACTGTGAATGGTAAACTACAGAGAGTCTTATTACTTGCTTATATATACACATATATGTGACCCTGGACCACAAAACCAGTCTTAAGTCGCTGGGGTATATCTGTAGCAACAGCCAAAAATACATTGTATGGGTCAAAATGATAGATTTTTCTTTTATGCCAAAAATCATTTGGACATTAGGTAAAGATCATGTTCCGTGAAGATATTTTGTGAATTTCCTACTGTAAATATAACAAAACTTATTTTTTGATTAGTAATATGCATTGCTAAGAACTTCATTTTCTCAATATTTAGATTTTTTGCACCCTCAGATTCCAGATTTTCAAATAGTTGTATCTCAGCCAAATATTGTCCTATCCTAACAAACCATACATCAATGGAAAGCTTATTTATTTATATGATGAACCTTATGACTGGTTTTGTGGTCCAGGGTCTCTCTCTCACACACACACACACACATATATATATATATATATATATATATATATATATATATATATATATATATGTGTGTGTGTGTGTGTGTGTGCTACAATTAACAACAGAGCCCAAACCAATGCAAACATGTACATTTCACATAAGACAGTCTATATAGGCCACGTTAAGCATTTTTCATGTTAAGCGTTTATGTAAACCAGCATGTGCCCACCCCCGCCGCAGCCCACAGCTCAAATTGCAAGAAAAAAAAGGGGAGAAAAGAAAATCATTTAGATTTAATTTATTCAAATTATAATTTCTGAAGTCACAATAAAATAAAATAAATACAAATACAATACATATACAAAAAAAAAAAAGTAAAACTGAAAAAAAAAGCAGAAAAAATGGCATTTATTGATGAAGTAACTTAAAAAAAAAAAAAAAAAAAAAAAAAATCTTAATACCAGGAGTAAACAGGGCCTTGGATGTCACCATCTTTGTTATTTACTTTTGCTGTGGTTACTGGTGATAGTCACAAACAGAATAATTGACTACAGTTGCCTCTATTGTAAGCTGCTGTGTGAATAGGATATTTCGAGACTCACACCTATAAATAAACACGGCTGTCAGTCCCTAACACTGACAAAGTCATAATGCCAATGAGATGCAATCTTTTGAAATGAAGTAAGATGGTCAGGTGTAGCATGTTGATATTCTAGGCATGTGTCCAGGATCTGTTACTCCTGCAGGCAGTGCCTTGAGGGTCTCTCCTCCCTCCAGCTGCTTACAGACAACCATACCGTGTTCAACCTGAATGCTCTTAAACTTGAATCTCTTCACTTTCAGGTACAACTACATCATTCAGGTTAACAACTTCTGAGTGAATGGGGTGTCTGGATGGGAGTGCCCTATCTCTTTCACAAATTGCTTCAAACTTCGTCCTTGCCCTGCCAGGCTACATCTGAGTCAGGCTATGTGTGGCTAGGTTGGGAATGTCTTCAAGTTCTGAATGGAGGTCACTTTGGTTTGGATGGTAGTAGTCTTGTATAGCCAGACATCCTAGAGCTGTGTGAAGTCAGCAAATCAGAGTAAAGCCCACTAGATTGAGTGTTTTGTGTGAAAAATGTATCAGTGAATGGACTGTAGGTGGTCTGAGATATAAATGATAAATTATAGTTTTTCATGCAATAAAGGAAACTTTGAGCATGTGATTACTGTAAATAGATAATTAACAAATCATCTGTCATGCATTTATGATATGCAATGTTATATTGAGCTATTTGTAATGAAAATATGGTGACAAAACTATTTAATGTTGAATTAATGTGTGAATATTATTACTTTCTTGAATGTAAAGTAAGTGCTACAAAATGATGCAATAGCTTGAAAAGGCTATTTAGTTGGCTTACTAGGAGTTTTTCTTTCTTTCTTTCTTTCTTTTTTTTTTTGAGTATAAGTCTGTCCAGAATCCAATTAAATCAGATGTTGTTTTGTCCTTGTAGAGCGTATTTTGTTTCTTTACTGACAACACTGGGATATTTTTAACAAATTTGATGAAGAGAATTTAGATAGTGATAGGTTTTGAGTTATCAAACCTGACAGTTTGATTTTGACAGACTTGGAAAATTTAGAACAATAGCATTTAACCAAGCACTACTTTTTAATATCACACTTGTGAATGGATTGCCACCCATTTACATCATAGGGCCATAAAGAGTGTTATCCCTTTAAGAAAATAGTGGCGAGGTCGATTATGTTATTCCCCAGCAGGGAGTTAATTAGCATTCCTGCCTCCTGTAATATTGGTGATATGCCGTTAAGAGTGTAAAAAAAAAAAAAAAAATGAATATCCAACTGTCATAACCCCTTAACCACCAAAACAACATTATCTGAGTGTCAATGTATCAAGATTGAGTTGATTTAGCGTTGGCTGCTATAATGATGATGTAGAACAGATGACAGGAAGAGATAAATTTTAGCAGAGGGGTGTTAACACCTACACTTGGGATGGACTATTTTCTAAAAATGTTGTTTGAAAAATTATTTATACTATTAAATATCTATGTTAATTGGATAATTACAAAGATAATTTAATATAATTGCTGCTTGTATGGAGTGTCTATCTATCTATCTATCTATCTATACCTACCTACCTACTGTAAATAAGACATTTACTTAAGTTACAGTTAGAATATATATTGTTCGATATAATAGCTTTATAGTGATGTCTGTTGCCATTAGTGTTGCTTTCGTCAACGAAAATTATGACTAAATATCGTCGTCAACGAACCTTTATCACGTGACGAAAACGAGACGAGACGAGACGTAAATGCTGGTCGTGACGATGACTATAACTAAATGTATAATGCAATATTGTTGACGAATAAAAACAAGACTAAATGTGCTTTACAAAATAAAAACTATGCTAAAATGTCTCCTCATTTTCGTTGACGAAAGCGAGACGAAACGAAATGTTATAACGTTATTTCGTCTCGTTTAGTTGCGTTATTATTATTATTATTATTTTGCAGTATTTCTGTTTCCTGTGTCTCAGACGCAGGCGACTTCACCTCCTCAAGCCCCACTCGCGGCATTATTTAGAAGACGACAACAAACAAAGTACCGATGGCCGGCCGGCCAGCCAGCCGGGGTTTGTCTTTGGGAGAAAATGTATACGTGTGTACTTCTAACATGTCTGGTTGGTAAAATAAATATTGTAAATTCAAATCAGAGCGTCTTCCGTGTCTGGAATGGATGTATCTTGAGTCTATAAGGTAACAATAATATAATAAGATAACCTTGTTTGAAATGGGTTTGGCTAAAAGAAAATTTTGGTTTCATTTATACTACTAGGTATTTATACTGTATTGACTGGGTTAAATAGAATTGCATTACTAAAAAGAGACTAAAATACAATTTTCATTGACTAAAACTAGACTAAATGTCATCAGATTTCGTCGACTAAAACTAGACTAAAATGTCATCAGTTTCCGTCGACTAAAACGAGACGAAAATAGTCATGGATAATTCTGACTAAAATAAGACTAAAATGCTCAGACTTTTAGTTGACTAAAACTTGACTAGACTAAAAGGAGTATGAACGTGACTAAAACTAATAAAAACTAAAATGACAGCTTCACACAAAGACTAGACTAAAACTAAAATTAAAACAGGCTGCCAAAAATAACACTAGTTGCCATTTTTTAACATGTGACGCATGATATAATAATATATGATTTTACTAATACATTTGCAAAAGTAAATTTATCGTCATTTTCTTTTTATTACTGTTTATTGTATTTTGCTAAATTTATTGATTGGCCAGTGTATGTACTGTATGTATGTGTGTATGTATTTATTTGCTAGTTGTTGTTTTTTTATTACTTTATTGCAGTATTAAGTAAAAATGTACAAGTGTATGTTATGCCTTGAATAAGACATTGCATCACACGAGCAAGTTTCAGACATGAAGACAAACATCTCATCAATCTAAACATCATATTCATAGTTTATAGATTTAACCCCTCATACTCTACAGATCCAGAGCCTCTCTATTTTTCATTACTCTCAAACTGTATGCACATCATCCTGTCATGTATTTTTATTTACTGCCGCTTCTTTATTCATGTCTCTTAAATCACTCTCCCGATCTTTATTTATTTATGTATTTATCAGAAATGATATACTTCAGCTTTATAAAAACATTCAGTTCTCATACCTGAGGCGGAGTATTCATATCTACAAATCGATATTTAAAAAATCTAAACAGCTCAATCAGAATAAAACCCCCAGATGACATCTGTTATCCAATGCGTGTTTTCCCAGAGCATAAATTAAACGTGTTTAGCCAATCCCAGCAGCCTCCTCCCTCATTCTCTCTCTCCCTCTTCTGTTTGCACTTGTTCTTCACACCTTGACAAGGTTCAGCAGTCCCTTTAGACAGATTGGATTATGGGTATGCTTGTTTAAGTGAGGGGAATAGACAGACTCAAACTGATGAGCCAGGGATCATTATGGGCTCTGTAATGTTTTCATCTCACTCTGTGGTAATTTGTTTACCCTCCAACAGCACTGGCAGTCTACAAACCCCTGCTCTATTTCATCTGGCAATAACAGAGATGTGACGGCCCGACGCTCTCAAAACTCACCCTCTGTGAATCATGACAAAAATTACTCTCAGGGCAGTATGGCATAGCCACTCGAAGAGACTAATCAGTGGCTCTACAACACCTCGGCTGGGAACGCACACACACACACACACACACACACACACACACACACACACACACACACACATGCACACATACACTCTTCTAATCAGAGAATATTACCTCTCTCCATCCATTCCCATATTCCCATTTCCTTCTAACCAGGAAGTGTGTGTGTGTTTAGAGGATGTGTCAGTGGAGTACTGAATCGGTGAGTGTCTTAGGCTAGTGTTGCAACCACAGATGTTTGTCTCCATTAAGAAAGTCTAATTAGGGATAGGAATTCAGAGATTCCCGTTCCCAAACTGTTTCGTTAGCGATTATAATGAATAAAAATTTGCCAATAAATGCATACAATTCTTTTGCAATCAGTTTGAGAAAGTTCTTGCAGAAGGTGTTTACACAGACTTTTTAATGACTTTTCACAGTCATTTTTGACATAAATGCAATCCAATAACTGGCCTTAACTATATACATATAATAAATAATACCACACAAACAGTAAATTTAATTGAAAAAATGTATAATGCATATCTTTATCTAACTGTTATTTAGATGTTGAACAGGGCACATGTTGAACTGGAAGCCTTCATTTAGCCAGTGGCACGAGAAGACCTCTTCCTAATCCTTGCTGTTTACTACCGGGACAGTATGCCATACTGCCCCTAGACTAATTAGAGAAGGCTAGAAATGAATAAATCTCACCATTATTGTCTTTTCTCTCTGTGCTGTCACACTAAACCTGGCTGAAATTAGAAATCGCCATACACACTGCATTTGTCGGCTTTGTGTCCTTTGGCTCAAAGATGAAAAGCCCATCACGGAAGACAGATAGACAAATTAGACCAGCGGCAGACACGGTTTCAGTATGTACCTGCTGGCTCAGACTCAGTGTTATTTGAAGGCATAATAACAGGGACAGCCCTGCTGGAGCTCAGCTAATCCAGACCTGGGGACCCAGGCGAATGCAAACACAAATGGTGTCTGAGCCAAACGACGCTTAATTGAATTCTGCCTATTGGGCCGGAGCTGATGGCCAGATCAATCAACGGCCTGCATCTCCCTCGCTGTAGCCGCTGAATCCTGCATTTATCCGAGCATCATCCTTCCTGCATCGGTAAAACCAATCACTTAAAGCTTAAACAGCCTCGTGGATGAGTTAATGGCTTTGACCTGTGAAACCACTTCCAGTGACCAGTCCCTCAGTTGCTAAATGTAAATAAACCTCTCACCTCAGGGATTATAAGAAAATACTACTTTTCATTATGATTGCTGGCCTGAAAGGAATGCATATATGCAACCGACAGTGCTATTACTAATTACAGTACCGTGGTATCAGATGGTAACACCATGATACCGTATTCACATATCATGGCAATTAATGGCAATTTAAGGTCTTTAAAAAATTATAATGGCAATAAATGGGGTTATTAACTAAGACTAAAACTTTAAAATAAAATAAAATAAAATAAAAAAATCAAATAAATGCTGACTAAAATAAAATATTAAAATGACTTTTTCTTTTACTTTTGGTAACACTTTATTTTAGGGTCTCTTAACTAGTTGCTTATTAGCAGGCATATTAGAATATTAGCAATTTATTAGTAGTAATTAAGCACATATTAATGCCTTATTCTACATGACCTTATTCTACATCCCTAATCCTACTACCCAATACCAAAACTTAACAACTACCTTACTAACTATTAATAAGCAGCAAATTGGGAATTTCTTGAGGGAAAAGTCGTAGTTAATAGTGAATGTGTTCCCTATTCAAAAGTGTTACCGCAAAATTGATTAAAATGGTAATATGTTTATACAGTAATAACTGTATTCGTTCTTTAACATAGCTAATACAGAGATTTATGCTTTAAAATAAGGGGGAAAATAAAATAAAATAGTATTAAATAACGATTTTGCTTATACATTTTGGGGAAAAAAGAAATAAAGATATTCTTTTCTTTTCACCAGATTCATTCATTCATTTATGTGTACAGTGAAAATGTAAACGTGTGTTTTATTCCTTGAATAAAACAATACATCACAAGCAAGTTTCAGACACGGAGGAAAACGTCTCATAAATATAAATGTCATATTCGTAGCTTATTGACTTAACCCCTCATACTCTACATATCCAGAGCCTTCTTTTTTTCATTAATCTCAAACCGTATGCACATCATCCTGTCATGTATTTTTATTTACTGCCACCCAGCACTTCTTTATTCATCTCTCTTAAATCACTCTCCCAACCTTGACCTGGAAGTGTTTGCGAGGAAGAGCTTTATGTGATTGACAGGGAAGATTTATGCCCGCGTCCTTCCCCGTGGGGGACAGAGTTGTGCTTCTGGCCTTAGATGCTTCCCGCCAATCACTCATGGCCCTCGCTAATCTGCGCACGGCATTCAGCTCCAAGGTGCAGGGCCTGATTGACGCTCTTAATTATCTGCTGTGCAATCACTAATTGGACAATGCAGCAAAAGTGTGGAGAGGATCAACAATTAATCAGCAGAACTGTGCTTTGAAAGCTTGAGCTATTATTGCTCACAGTCAGGATATATTATTTTTCTTTTTTAAAGAAAAAAAAAATCAGTATAGTCCTATGGTTTGAGCTGTTTGAGGTTGACTTTGCATTCTGAAAACGGTCATGTGATTACATTGTCTGTCAAAGTACAATTGTACTTGTAAAACTGATACATGCTGTAAGCTGTTCGTTTTTCTGAGCTGAAATGTATAATTTTGTCATTACTTACTCATGTCATTTAAGTCTGTGTGACTTACTCTTTTGTGGAATAGAGAACAAACAGATCATTTTGAAGAATCTTCATGCTGGTCATCGTCTATACAATGAGTTCATAGTGGATTATTAACTCTATAAATGTGGTCCATACAGCTTGTGCACTATAGTACAAGTCTTCTGAAGTCATGCGATAGCTTTGTTAAATCATTATTCAACAATAATTAACGTAATAACTGCTGTGACCGGATCATTGAGTCAGTGAGTTGAATTCTGATTCATGACATCTTGAACAAATGGCTTGATCCAACTTGTGAACCAGCAAATGGTTTTATTTAATGATTGGGTTCTTGAGTTCTTTTGAGTTAACTCATATGATCTGGTCATAGCAGTTCTCTGTTAGTAATGTGTTTGGGCTGATCTTTACAACAGGTTATATGATGACCAAATACAACATCAGACATTATACTCTAATAGTAAGGATTACTTTTGTGGTGCTTTATTTGTAGCTTAACATACACTGATTCTTGAAAGAAGCATGAAATGGATTTGAAATGGCATGAGGGTAAGTAAATTAAATAATTTATTTTTAAATGAATCTTCATCATCTTTGCTAGGGGTCTTATATGCTCAATGTAGCACCTAGTGTTGGTGTACATGTTCAATACTCCTTATAAGTGCTCGGCATGCACATCTTGAAAATCTGCCAGAGATCTTTCCAGATTGATGAATGCATAATTCATATTGAATTTGGGGTCAGTGCTAAATGAATTGGTCTAAAAGAGCTCATTCATTTCAGAGAAGGTGAGGGTTTATGGCTGGGTCACTGCCACCACTACAGATCAGATTCTGCTCATTCTGTGATTAGCCAAGAGAGTTTTTACTGTGTGCATGTGTGGAAAGATGGCATTTCAAGATGCAAACAGACATACGTTTGTATGGACAAGTGGAAAGTGTGAAAAGGAGGACAATATGTACTCTCTTGCCATTTTCACGAGGTCAAAAAAAGGTAGAATTACATAAAAAGCATCAAAAACTTGTTTTTCCTTTGTGCTTATGTGGAAAGATGACATTTCAAGATGCAAGTGCGTGAGAACAGACATATGTTTTTGAGGACAATATGTACTGTCTAGCCATTTTCATGACACCAGATGGTTATACTTCATTTCAATAGTTTACTTTAGATAACTATAAGTAACTACATGCCAAGTAATTCTGTTTACAGTATTAGTAGACTGTTAGGCTAGGGTTAGTAAAACAAGTTGACATACTTGATAAGTTACTTTAAGTAAATTGAATGTCTGTTGAGGACCATGCAAATAGTAAATCACTAATACTCTAATGACTGCTAGTTGACATGTAGTTGCAAAGTTACTTCTAGTTCGTAGAATGTGGATTATCAAAATAAAGTGTTACCGATCAAATACATATGGAATTATATTAAAAGCATCTGGAATTTCACTGTTTTACCTCATTAAAAGCTAGTGCCTTGACTCTTGTGGTTTAAACTAGAAATCAGATGAGATGGACACAAGATTAAGACTAAAATGGGTTTAATTCGCCAAACTTTTTAAAATAAAGTCCTATTGCACCTGGAGGCGCAGCACCTGAACATGATGGAAGCGAGCTGCTCAAAAATCCAAATGGTGCTGACATCAAAAAGCAGATGGTAATTGCTTTCATCTCTATCAATCCGCTGACGTTTCTGGAACGTGTAAATTACATTTGATAGCGCAGAAGCGTTTTTGAAAAGGATGCCCATTAGGGGCCTTTACATGATGGTAAAAACCAGGAGAAATCATTACGGCGAAATTTGTTAAGTGTGGAACAACCTGGTTGAAAGCGTGGGCTTCAATAGTCCGACTGCACGGGCTTTGAATGTCGTGCAGATTTCATCCCTTTGAATTACAGAGGGGTGGGTGTAGTTTATAAGAGGGCTGAAAGGGCCCCGATGAGCCCCTTGTCCTCCTGCGAATCATTAGACGGATTGTGGAGACAAAATTTCAAGTTCTGGACGCGTAAGTCTCCCTCGTAAAAACTAGGCACGCTTTATCACCATGTACACAAGATCCTTCAGGCTCAGCTGGCTACCGCAGATTAATAGTCAAATAAACATTGCACGCTGACAGTGGATAATGTAAGATGAGGCTTCGGTGTGTGTGTGCACGGGTTGTATCTGTTTGTGTCGACGGGGATTGTGCTCATCTTTCCCCCAAATCTGAATGTACAAACTCGTGGCTACGGCACGATGGCTCCCGTTCTAATGAAGATTTGTCTCCTCTGCCGCAAACACAGAGAGCAGTCAGAATAAACATCAGCAATGAAGCCAGCATATTTATACCCCAGTTGCACAAGGCATTAGACACAACAGGACAGCTGCGGGGTGAAATAAAGATGGATTGCATGTGATGATGGGCTCTAAAAATTATAAATGGCAGATAGAAGAGGCCTGGGGGTGTTGTGCTTTTCCCATAAGCCACTCAGAAAGAGACACGGGGGCATTCACGGTGGCATCAACTATCATAAGCCTTTATTGAATCTTTTTTCTTTCTTTCTTTTTGGTCTGTCTTTCCTCCTGATCTCATCAAATCTTTCCAAAGACTGCTTCTAGGCTTCATAACCAGAGAATGGCATAGTGTCATATGGCATCCGCACTTTTATTAATCCTGGTTTGTTCGCTCTTGATTGTAAAGCTTCGGAGACTTGCTCTGAATTTGGTGGCTCTGGCAACAAAGCGGCTGGCCTTTAGTTTTGTTTTCTGGTGGGTCACTTTCATTTCATCGCAATAAATATAGTTCTGTATGAGAGAAAAGTATAGAGTGACCTTTTGTGAAATAAACTGTTTAGCTTGTTGTTTCGGTTGTACAAGTGAAATATTCATAATACCTGATCCACTAGGAATAGCAAATACAATGAACGTTAGTGGAATGATGTCGGCGTACTAAAAACTCATTTGTTGTGAAATGTTGCAATGTAAAAAAGAGTTCAGAATTCAAATGCAACCTGCTCTCAAATGACCCCGGCGCTGATACTTTATTCACTCCCAGTTAACGAGATAAAAGTGCACTTTTGATGTTCATAGAATTGAACTTTGAACAATGTATTCCCATTGCTTTGACGAAGATTAAATATAAAGATAGATCAAAGCTGCATGAAATAAAAACCCTAAAGGGTAGTTCATGTGGTAGGGGAAGTGAATACATGGATGAAAAATACATAGTTTTAATCTGTTAAAATGTAACCATGCCTTATTCAAACATATCGGCAGATTAATTTGTTTTATTAACAGTTATGTGACTTTGAGGGATGGAATCTGTCTAACACTACAGACACATTTACAAGCCACTGTCTCCAGGTCCCTTACAACTCCCCATCAAATTAATAATAATAATAATTATTATTTATTTATCATGTAATTGAATGCTAAATAATAATTTGTTTTCACTGGGCAGGAGGCAAAAAAATAAATAAATAAATTATACGGCTATTCAAAGAATGTCTATTCAAAGCCATATGAATAGAAACAATATGTCTGAGTGTTAAACAAATGCAATTTGACATACTGTACAAACTATAATTAGGTATCCTATTACAAACAACAGCCAGCGAGCCAACAAGAAGAATTCTTATTTCGTTATTTAAATGAAAAACAACAGAAAAAGCAGGATTTTAAGGATCTTAAATGTCTTTGTTTGTTTAGCGATATCAGTTTGGCTGCAGTCTGGATGCTAGATGTTAATTTGCTTTCACAGGAAGCCTGACAGCTGTGCTACATACAGAAAGCTGACATAAACACTGAAGTAAGGAATCAATGCTACGGAAATGATGGATCTTCTCGTCTAGTCGCATTGGTGTAAAATGGCAGGTTTTACACCCTGTTTACACCGGACGTGAGCGGCACAGCCTCCATATGGCAACTCTTGGAACAGAGTACTCTTGGAACAGAGTAAAAGCACACAGAAGAATGTCTGCACAGGGTCAGCGAAACATTTTGTTTTGCAGTGGTTTACCAGCAGCTTTTTCCAAAAATGTGCTCGATTTCATTTACTAGGTTCATTAATAAAAAAAAAAGTAGTTAAAAAAAAAATCATCAAATTGGCAACTGTTTGTTCCATTTACTTATATTTATATCTGCAATAAAGGAAGATGGGAAACATAAGCTCATGCAAAGATGTTTTGCAATTTGCTGTGTTCCAATGTTCAAATTTGGTAAACTTTGACAGCAGCTTTAGAATCTTGCGAAACATATAGTTTCAGTTTGTCTTGTTGTGAATCTTTGGTGTGAACTCACCTTAAACAAATGCCAAAGACACAATCATTTTCTGAGTTCTTATTCAAATATACAAATAATTGACAGTTCTACAAATGCCGCTTCTAGGTACACCTATTTTCGTTAGTCACAAAGGCATGTTATTTCAGTGAGGTGTGAAACATCAAAAAGAGGTTGTTTCAGTATTCCCTTCACCATTACAAAGAGAAATTAAGATATGGTGTGTAAACTGTTCCTCACGGATCCCCAGTCACTCTGAGCAGAGAAGTGAAATCTTTTTTTTTGCCTTCATTTAATTGTTACAGTAGAGACAAAAAGCTGCACAGGGAAATCGACAAGATGAATTGTGTCAGCAATTAAGTGTAAGTGTTGATGATGGCTCTTCAGTTGCCTCTCAACAAAGCCGTGCTAATGCAGTCCACCGTGCCATCTTGTTTTTATGCCGGGGAGGCCATTTTATCTTTGAAATTAATAAGTTTAAAACATTGTTATTAGAAAGTGTCTGTGGTAGAGTGACCAGATATTCAAACGCCCAAAACATCTGCTGAGGAAAGAAGGTACGGCCCACAGGTGTGTTGTTTGATTTATAACTGAGCAGCGCGGCATGAATGAATGGGGGCCTGCTTTGGTTGCTCATATATTGAGAATGCCAGAAGATGACAATCCATCTCTCAGCAAGGAAGATGAAAGAAAAAGTGGGAAAATAAAAGTGAGACATTCTCACAAAAAACAATTGGTGGCATCAACAGACAGTGATATGAAGACTGTAAATATGTTGTCTTGTCAATTTTGTGAGATGGAATTGTCACAATGAATTCTTATCCACAAATTAATGACTCACAATATTGTTCATCATTGTTCAGTCTGTCGAACAGTATCATACAGAAAAAGTTGCCATTATACCTGTTTTATTTAACTTTGTGTAAGTGATTGACTAATATGAATTATCTGGGGTGATTTCATGCACTTCTTATTCACCAAGAAATGTTTTTTTTTTTGTTTTTTTTTTGTTTTTTCCATAATTTCATAATTGAATAATTGGTTAAATAATTTAGAATCCCTTTGTACTTTTTTG
>JAFVLL020018174.1:0-20997 GCA_021397915.2 Tor tambroides | reverse complement strand
CATTATTGAATTCAATGATGTCATTGTCCAGCTCAGTTCAGTTTAAATAGTATCTGTGCAATCAAGTCGACGATATCGCTGGAAATTAAGTGTCCTCAACTAAGCAAGCCATAAATTGTTATTTATTTATAACAATAAATAATTATTTATAACTCAGTTAAAAAAAAAAAAAATCTCTTCGGGCAAGTAACTTTTATACTTGGACAAGTAAATGACAAATTTACTTGTCCGAAGGACAACCACATTAGAATGCTTAAAGGGGACCGATTATGCAAAAATCACTTTTATAAGCTGTTTGAACACAGTTGTGTGGCCGCAGTGTGTGAAAACAACCAGCCTATAATGTTAAAAATCCACCAACTAATTTTTTTTTATAAAACCAATGAGTCATAAACAGTCTCTCCAAATAAGCTGTTTCAGATTCTCCCTCTGTGCGCGTCACTGAGGGGAAAAAGTCCCGCCCATTTGTGATGCTCTCTGCACTATTAGCATAAACACAGCCCTGAGTGAGAAGCTGCGGTCCGCCATTACTGGAGTTATATACAATGTCAGCGCCAAAGAGGCTTTACAAGTGTTGTGTTTTGGGATGCACTAATTAACATAGGAGTCGCCATAATCTCCCTCCATCTGAGCCGAGGACACTGTGGTTAAATTTCATTTTCAAAGGAAATATCCCAGAAAAAAAATCAGTAACATCCCCTATATGTTTAGGAATTAATACCAACGCTTCGTGCACGAACGTCAGCTCCAGACAAAGTATCACGCGTTTGTTTTCCAAATTGCCTTTCTGAAAGAGCTGCTTGGCACTCTGTAAGGCTTATTGCTAAAGCTATCACTGTCTCTATGTGTTTTTGCTGATGCTGCCTTCGTGCTGCCAGAATGATCGTGAATAGGAATGTGGTAGTTAAAAGTTGCATATGAAAGCAATGTGAGTCGATCGCTTGAAGTTGTCAAGCTCATAATCAGAAGTAGGACTTATAAAGTCTGTGATAGCATGAGACCAGCTATGTTGTTATTTTTATCCCGCTGTGCTCCCTGTCTGTGTAATTCCTAAACGTGAATTTATTATGCACAGTATAATCAGATGACTGACTTTACAGAAAACATACTCTGTTTCAAAGATAACAGGCTTGTACTAATAGTGGAATGTTTATTTGTGAAGGCTAGCACTGTTAATGCAGAGCTGGAGCTCTTGGAGCAACAGCTCACTCGTATTTAAAGCAACATACTCAAAACAGCACGTTTTGACTCACACCCTAAAAGTGGCAATTTTAACAAGCTGTAAAAATTTATCTGTGGGGTATATTGAGCTAAAACTTCACATATACGCTCTGGGGACATCAGAGACTTATTTTACATCTTTTAAAAAGGGGCATAATAGGTCCCCTTTAATGTCAAGCCCTGCACCATTAAAGCGAGGAGGACTGGTAATCTTCCCACTCAGCAATCTATGACAGGTCCTTTACTGCAAAAAGACGGTCACTGTGACACTCTAAAGTGGTGAAAGTATGGCGCCATGTGCTTTGGTTTAAAAAAAAAAAAAATTTCCATAGGTTTAACGTTATATTGTTGGCTCAGAAAAAATGTAAATGCTCATGCCCAGTAGCTGCAGATGTATCCCTTCTAGCATTAACCACAAATCAGACTGGAGAGTAGATTACCTTCGGTGGACTTAGTTAAAAAATAGTGTGTTCCGCGGTTGAAATAAAATACTTTCTGATGTTTATTCATGTTCATTTATAGTGCTTTACGTAAATATGAAAAGTCGTGCTTAAACCGAGGCAATGCAGTGTATTTTTGTGCAGTGAGAACATGGTGTGTAGTGTGAGAGCAGCATTGTTTGTCGGGGATAGCAACGGTAACTAAGAAGGGCAGGTAACAGGCAATTACAATATTCTTGACATAAAAAATAATGCAAAGCCTGTACAAATACTATTAATGGTGAAAAATAATTGGAAATAGTTAAAAAAAAAGTTACACTTTTTTTAAAAAAATTTTATTAGAAATTTTATATAATTTTGCTCGTTAGGCTATTTCCTTGAGCTTAATTGATCTCATTACATTGCTGTCTTGCTGATAGCCAAACTCTGCAATACTGATCATGGTTTCGAGTATCAATATATCTGCCCTTTCAAATGAACATGTCAACATGGAGTAATCTCAGGGCCTGTTCACACCTGACAACGGGTCACTTCATGGGTTTTCTCTTATCGGTTATGTGGGGGTGTCAAAATCGTAATTTTCACCTGATATTCAGAGCCAAATTACAGGAGGTTAAAAATGACTTAAAGATGGCAGCATCACAATGTTATTTTTACACAGAGATTAGTAGGTCTGTTAGTAAAATATGTTGACTTTAGCAATCTTTGTTGCATTGTGTGCCAATGGTGACCATTCACTTTAAGTTTTTTTTTTTTTCTCCAAAGTTTGCACGCCTGTAACTCAAAAAGTATTAGAGATATCTTAATGCCCTTTTAGATATTGGGTCTTAACAAACTTTACTTTTGGCTTCTTCATTTTTAAGGCCCTAAATGGTTCAGTTCCAGAGATACTGGAATTTCAATATGGCTCCAAGACTAAATTGTTAAAATGTACATATTTTCAGTGATCAAAACCAAATGTGGGTCAATTTGCAAAAATATGATACTACTTTTCTTTTAAAGAGGAATGTCTGAAGAACAAATAATGTTGAAACTAGACATGTATCTCATTTACTTCTGTCAACACAACTGCATTGAACACTCCTGTCTGAGTGTCATAAATATTCTTTTTCCAAAGTTTGCATCCCTATAACTCAAGAAGTATTAAAGATATCGCAATATGATTTTTAGATTCTAGTTCTTAAACTTTTCTTTTGGAATTTTCATTTTCAAGGCCCTACATCATTCAGTTCCAGAGATATGGTGCATCACAATGAGGCTCCATTTTCTGATTGTTGAATATGACCTACTTTAGTGGCTGAAAAGCAAATGTTGGTCACTTTGTATACAGCTGATACTTATTGTATTTAAAGCAGAATGTCTGAAGAATAAGTAATGTTGAAACTAGGAATGCATCTTGTTTCCCTCTATCAAAACAATATGCACAGAACATACCTGTCGGAGTGCTAAAAATGCACTGAAATGGTCAAGCTGAGGGACATTATCTTTCTCTCAGTAGTCTATTTATAAGATTCTATATTTGAATCAGTTTCAGGGATATTTGGAAGTGATTTTGTTCATTTTAACAGCTTCTGAAGCTACCAAGAGTTCAAACACACAGTATTGTAACATGTTTGAATCAAATCCCACACTTCATTGGGAAAAGTGGTTGCTTTTACCATACATTGTATTCACATGAATAAACCAAGATTTGCCTAACCTGGATTATTAGAATTTCTTTTCCTTTTTTATTGTTATATAATGTAAGCATAGTCATAGTGCTAAAGGGTATATTTGGCATAATCACTGATAATACTTCAAACATTTAAGGTCTCTCACACTTGAAATAATTGGGTTATGTTACTTGAAATAATTTCAATTATGCGTTGGGTAATTCTAAACCTAGGTAAATGGGATCCTGGGTAATCTTATTTTACAATTCACACTGTTCATTCTTTATCTAGAGTTAACAATTAATCCTGGTCATTCATAATCTGATGTGTCACACTGTACATTCCTAAATTCTGGGTTACTCTTATTATTTGCATTGTCAGCAGTGATGACTAGATAAACACAAAATCACATTTGGTGTGAAAATGAGTAGGATACGACAGTTTGGACATGGAGCTGCACAAAGATGTAGAATTAAACCATGAAAATTAAAAATTAAAATCCCCCCCCCCCCCCCCCCCAAAAAAAACCTTTCTTAGGAACAAGAATCTAAAATCATGTTAAGATAACTTTAATACATCTTGAGTTACAGGCATACAAATTTTGGATATTTATGACACTCAAACAGGTATGTCCTATACAATTGTTTTGATAGAGGGAAACAAGATGCATTCCTAGTTTCAACATTACTTATTCTTCAGACATTCTGCTTTAAACACACTAAGTATCAGCTGTATACAAAGTGACCAACATCTGGTTTTCATGTGCTGAAATGGGTAATATTCAACAATCTGAAAATGGAGCCTCATTGAGACCCCCATATCTCTGGGATTGAACAATGTAGGACCTTAAACTTTTCTTTTGGAATCTTAATTTTCAAGAACTAGAATCTAAAATCCTATTGCAATATCTTTAATGCTTCTTGAGTTATAGGCATGCAAACTTTGGAAAAAGAATATTTATGGAACTCAGACAGGTGTGTTCAATGCAGTTGTTTTGACAGAACTAAATGAGATGCATCTCTAGTTTCAACATTTGTTCTTCAGACATTCCTCTTTAAAAGAAAAAGTATAATTTTTGCAAATTGTCCCACATTTGGTTTTTGACCACTGAAAATGTACATTTTAACAATTTACTCCTGAAGCCATATTGAAATTCCAATATCTCTGGAACCAAACCATATAAGACCTTAAAAATGAAGATGCCAAAAGTAAAGTTTAAGACCCAATATCTAAAAGGGCATTGTAAAGGATTGCTAATTTGTTAAACAATGTATGAAGTCTGCATTGCATTGACCCTTTTGTACAGAGATTTGAAGGACTTTTAATTTGAAATGAAATTGACACGCAAAATGTGACTGCATAAAACGTGACCCATTTCCGCTATGTGCATGTGTGTGCACGGTTTGTGAAGGACGCACTTTGTGGCGTTGTACTCTTCTCTTTATGGTATTTGTGCATTTCACTGAAAAGGGTTATAAGGTAAATGATTTTGTACATTGTATGATGCGAATTGTAATGTTAGGTTTCATATTTGGTTTATGTATTGTTTGTTTTTTTTGTTTTTGTGTGTTCGTAGTTCTTACGGTGTCTACTTGAATGTCAATGTATTAAACATTTTCGGAAACATCAGTCAAGGAGCATTGACCATTTCAGTGGGGTAGAAAGATATCAAGATATCTTTTATACTTCTTGAGTTACAGGCATGCAAACTTTGGAGAAAAAACTTAAAGTGCTGTTTCCCTATTTTTGAATGGTCACCATTGGCACATAATTCAACGAAGATTGCTAAAGTGAACCGATTTTACTAACAGGCCTACCAATCTCTGTGTAAAAATAACATTATGATGCTGCCATCTTTCTGAAGCCATTTTTACCCCCTTGTATTTTGGCTCTGAATCTCAGGTGAAAATTGCCATTTTGACCCCCCTCTACAAAATAGTGGATTACTCAGTAAATATTCATCCATCCCATTTAATATTTTGGCTTTCATCACTATACATGTCTGTCTGTCTTCAGTAAAAATATTACTGGTTGAGTTGACACGGAATGACCCCATAGCATCTATGTTCAATAGCAATAACATTTTACTGCAGAAGGGAACGTTTAATGCAGCACTGAGTTGATATAGAGGTGCTGCCACAGAAATTTTAAAATCTTTTTCCATGCATCCTCTTGTGCGTATGCGTGCAGTTTGGTTTGTCCACCCCATAGCATGAAAACTGCAGGAGCAACAACATACATTAACATGTAAAACACAATCACGAATAAAGTCTGAACTAGGAATTAGAACCATATAAAAAAAAATGACATGAGACATCATACATGCATACCTCTCTTTTTTTTCCATAATAAATAGTAGTTTGATGACTGAATGGAAGGCAAGTATGGAGGTTGAATTAAATGCCCCGCGCCATGATATGTCAGCACTTCCATCAAGTGTCGATTTCCTGCTTTCTCCATCATCATTGCCATCTGGGTTTATAAAGTCAATATCAGGGATCTAAGTAATGTCACAGTTTTTTTTTAAGCTGATTACTAAAAGAAATGAGAATACTAAATATAACTTATTTAGCCTGTAAATTTATTGAACAAGTAAGATATTATTTGTCACTGGCATTAGGACAGTCATTGCTCATAGAATTAATGTAGTGTTTACCTTCATGTGGTCTACTCTTCAGTAAAACGTTAACCACAGAAACTTCAACAGAAACTCTTAAATGTCAAACATAACCGCTTTAATTTTTTAGCAGTTAGCATTAAATTAACATAAAATGAAACTATTTAAAATGTATTTAGTAAATGTGGCATTATATAAATATTGTCAGCTCTGTGACTATTTGCTTTTTGTTCCTCATTTGTAAGTTGCTTAGGATAAAAGGATCATTTAAATTGGTGGTAGGCAAAAATAAATAAATGAATAAAATAACACTGCTACAGAAGGGTGAGCATGATTTCACCAAGTACAACATGTTCCTAGTGACAGCAGTGTTTAGTAAATTCTCAGAGCGACACTGAAAGATATGGCATATAACTCACATCTTCAGCAGATTCAACTGTAGGAAAAGTCTGATCATCATCACCATTCACCAACAGTACTGGACACTTTATTCTCCCAACCTGTGTGAATTTTAACAAAAACAAACAGACAACCTCAGTGAAAAAAAAAAAAAATACTAAAATGTATTTGAAATACATTTATTTTGTGTTAGGTTTACTACCAATATATTTACATAATGTGTCACAAGATCAGACGGGGATCAACAAGAGGTAAGTACACTTAACTGGGTTTATGTGCAGGTGTTCAAGAGACAGTGAAGTATGCAATTGATGGATAACTTAACTCTGAGGCTGCGTTCGAAATGCCATACTATCATACTACTCTTACTATCTCTGCAGTATCCAGTATGAATGCTGTGCATAGTATGCAAATTTTCTGTATGCATGGAATACCCAGATGACCTACTATATTTGCCAGTGTAAGACTGCTCCCGCTGGCCCAAACAACAGAATCAGCGGCCTGGTCGAAGGTTTAATGCGTGCTCGGTCTTTTATTTGCGCTATCCGAATTTATCTGGATTTAGTTTCAATTTAGTTTAGCTCCGTGCTTAATCTGACTCCAATTTCAAGTGATCGTTAAATTTAGGCAATATTCTTAATTAAAAACTGATCACAAATATCGTTTGTACATTAATTTAGATATTTGATTATTCTGGAAGTCGCATACTTTCAATTATTTGTTCATTAGGGACCAGGTATCGTTTAGCAATTCACTCGGCCAACTGTAAACGCACGGCACAAACTCGTCAGTTCTGAACATACTCAGAGGGTGCAGAGCGGTTATAATACCTTTAAGTGAACTGCGCCTGCATACTCATAACAAAAAGTGTATTTTTTCCTATAACCACGAGAGCTACACCGTGTTAAGCCAGTGACAGTCAGAGGTCCAAAGTCTCCCTCATGGCAGTCCCCACGGCTCATCCATGGGTGCTTTGGCGTGATCTGTCCTGAACTCAGATTTGTGGAAATACCCATACACAATAATCTACTTGAAAAATGATTTCAGAAGAGATCAGAATAAATCAAATATAACAATTTATTATTAGTCAGGTAGAATTGTATCGTGCCAATTACATAATGAAACAATTAGAAGCCAATTCAGAATTAAATTCAGTTCCAGTTCAAACAAATACATACCATCAAATTCTCAAAGATGAATCTAAGAGTAAGATGTATACCTGAGCTTTAGAAAATACATAGTATGGAGTGTAAATGCACACACCACACTACGGGCTTTCTGATTACAGAATCACAGTGACTGATTTGCAACTTTCCCTTAAATACTACCAGAACAAAGGACCATAAACATTCATTCTCTGCCCCAAGACAGATTACATTTCCGTATGGAGAATGAGAAACCTCTGTAGGAGCTGTTCCCGTGCCCCAAAATAAATGAGCAAGGAGATCGGTGCTGTTTGTCTTCGGAGATCTCTTCTCCAGATTCGTTTTATGGCTTTATTGCATGGCATCTGTCTTTGCGAGAGTTCCTGAGTTTTGACCTAAGAATTAATTTTAGAAGGAAATAAATTCACTCCTTACACCAGTACATTGAAATCAGTACAGAAGCTGTGTTCGGAATGGCACACTACCATACAACTCCTACTATATTGCAGTATGCTATGTGAATACTGTGAATAGTATGTGAATTTTCTGTATGCATTGAATGGCCGGATTACCTGCTACATTTGCTGAAATTTGATGTATGCATCTGAAGACACTGCATGGGATACTGTTTCCCAGAACGCAGTACGCTCCACGTGACGTTTCATCTTCAAACACGTTAGTGAACTGGAGAGATTTTGGTATGAATTGTGTGTGTATGTATGTATGTATGTATGTATGTACATACATATACAGTGCCCTTCATAAGTATTGGAACAGTAAAGACAAAATTGCTCTGTTGGCTGTGGAGTCAAGACATTTGCAAATATGATTAAAAGAT
Source organism: Tor tambroides (assembly GCA_021397915.2). Taxonomy (NCBI): domain Eukaryota; kingdom Metazoa; phylum Chordata; class Actinopteri; order Cypriniformes; family Cyprinidae; genus Tor; species Tor tambroides. Next base: position 12,685 of record JAFVLL020018174.1, on the reverse strand, counting down.
GAAAATGAGACAAAACTACAGAATGTCACATTTTATTATTAGCTGTTTCAACATGTTTTACCAAATAAAAAGAACAGCACTTTCAGTTCATCCCACTCATTGATGTGAGCATTGTCCCAAGTATTGGGACAGTTGAACATAAGGCAGATATAAAAGATTAAAAGCAATTATTTAGTTGTGGATCCCTTGCACACAATCACAGCAGTGAGTCTGTGACCCATAGACATCACCAGACTCTTGGTCTCATCCTTTGAAATACTTTTCCCAGCCTTTAATGCAGCCAATTCCAATTGTTGCTTGTTTTGGGGAGTTTCTGCCTTTACTCTCCTCTTCAGCTGTTGAAATTCACGTTCAATCATATTTAAATCTGGAGACTGACTTGGGCAATCTAAGATTTTCCATTTCTTTGCCCTTATAAACTCCTTGACTGAAATGGCAGGGTGTTTTGGGTCATTGTCCTGATGCAATATGAAGCATTTCCCAATGATTCTGATGGCATTTTATTGAATATTGATAGGCAAGATGATTTTGTACCCTTCCAAATTCATTCTGCTGCTGTCATCATACATTAAGTCATCAGTAAAGTTGAGCGGGCCTGTTCCAGAGACAGCCATGTATGCCCATGCCATGACACCACCTCCACCATGCTTTACAGATGAGGCTGTATGCTTGGGATCATTGCAGTTCCCTTTTTTTCTCCACATTTTTGCTTTCCTGTCACTTAGAAAAAGGTTCATCTTTCATCTTTTCGTTCATCGTTCCATAGACACAGTTCCAAAACTCTTCTGGCTCACCTTTGTGCTTTTTTGCAAACTTTAATCTTGCCTTTCTATTTTTGGTGCTGGTCAGAGGTTTGCATCTGTAATTCTGCGTCAAAGCCTCCTGAGGACAGTAGATTGTCAGAGCATCACCCCAGCTTTCTGGAAGTCGTTGGTGATTTTACAGACACGTCTTTTAGGGTTTATTTTCACAGCTTTTATGATTTGTCTGTCATCAACTACCGTTGTCTTCTCAGCCGATCAGGTCGTTGTTGGTTGCTGGTGTCGCTGGTGGTTTCCAAGCTCTTGATTTCTCCATGCCCTTTGTTTTTGCTATAGAGCTCTAATTGACTTCCTCTTTTCTTTTAGCATCCAAATTGCTTGCTTTTCTCTCAAAGTCAGCTCCCTCGTCTTCATCCTGGTTTGTGTGTGTCATCATCGAATGCAAGATTCAGAATGCAGAAGTAATGGATATAACTGATACTACACATTCCCTGCTTTTAATATCTGAAGAATTAATGCAACAGGACACAGCTGATCACTTATAAAGACCAGTGAGGCAACTGTTCCAATACTTATGCTCACATCAGATAGAAGGATGAAACTCTAAAAGTGCTGAACTTCTTAGCTGGTAAAACATCTTTGTGTTGAATCACCCAATAATAAAATGTGACATTCTGTAGTTTTGTGTCATATTCATCTTTTGATCATATTTGTAAATGTCTTGACTCCACAGCCAACAGAGCAATTTTGTCTTTACTGTTCCAATACTTTTGGAGTGCACTGTACATGTAAACTACAAACTATCGCTGTGTATCTAAAAACAATATCGTTAGTAGGACATAAATTGTACTTTAATCTCTACAGCACGTTTCCGATCAAGTCAAATGACGTCACCTTTATCTCTATATCGCTTTATACAGTAGGCCCTACTGATTGTTTCAAAGATATTAAAAAAAATAAATAAATAAATAAAATAATAATAATAATAATAAATAATATTGCAGTAATATATAAATAAAATATAGAAATAAAAATATTTAAATTATGCAAACAGAATTCAATTCCGCTGTCAAGCAGCTCTAAAAAGAAACAGTGTATTTACTCTAGTAAGGACAAATAGACCAATTTGTTCGCAGAGGCTTTTTACATTAACTCCACCCCCAATGGCTGCGATAAACAGCACTGCAAAAGAACGCCTGTTTATCTGTAGTATCAGTGGCGCAGTGAGTAAAAGACGTGAGATGTAGCAATTAGGGATGTTCATCTCATGACTCAGGCCGGTACAATATGCATCTCGATGCATAGCCAACGATACGATACATTAAAGATACATATGAAGCAGGTACTGATGCGATACGATTCACCCGTTACGATGCAGTGTGATCCGATTTCGATTCGATTCAACACAATGCAATTCGATGCAATGCAGAAAATATGATCACTTTTAATGCCTCGAGGCGTGTTCCATAAAAGAAGTTAACCAAATAAGCCAGGCTTATTTAATTTAATCTGACTCATTGTCAAATGATTTGGTTCCATAAAGCAAACTTAACATAGGCCTAGATCAAGCTTAGTCACTGTGGCAATTTATGCTGGGAAACTAACATGGTCAGGAGCAGGCTAACTGTCAGGCTAAGCTGAGTCCCTCTAACATTGACCAATAGGAACACAATGATATTACCACTGACCAATGTTCCCTCTAATTTTTTTTTTGCTGAGCAAAACTTTTCTGTAGTGGGCGGACATTTCGGCCACCTGAGCAAAAACATTCTTTATACCAGACTTGTACAGCACGCACACAAAAAACTGTGTAACTTTTAACTTTAATGTGCTATTTATATTTGATTAAATATAAATAACTAAATGATGTACATTTTAGGTTATTTGAGAAAACATTTTTTCAGTACAATACACTGCCATTCAAAAGTTTGGGATCAGTAAATTTTTAAAAGAAGTTTCTTAGGCTCATCAAGGCTGTATCTATTTGATAAATACTGAATATTATTTCACAAAATAATATTGTGAAATATTATTGCAATTTAAAATAAAAGTTTTCTATTTTAATATACTTTAAAATATAATTTATTACTGTGAAGCAAAGCTGAATTTTCAGTGTCACATGATCCTTCAGAAATCATAATATTTTTTGGGACCTGTGATATTTTTCAGGATTCTTTGAGAAATAAAAAGTTAAAAAGAACAGTGTTTATTCAAAATATAAATTTTGTGTTACAATATACACTACTATTCCAACTATGTTTGGGGTCAGTACATTTTTTCTTATTACTTTTTTTTTTAATTAATACTTTTATTCAGCAAGGATGTGTTAAATGGATAAAAAAAGTGATAGTAAAGACCTCTATATTGTTGTGTTACGTATATTTTTAATTAATGTTGTTCTTTTTTAACTTTTTATTAGCCTAATCAAAGAATCAAAGAAAAAAGGTTCCAAAAAATATTAAGCAGCACAACAGTTTCAACACTGATAATAAATCAGAATATTAGAATGATTTCTGAAGGATCATGTGACACTGAAGAGTGGAGACACTGAAACTTCAGCTTTGCTTTACAGGATATACTATATTTTAAAATATATTAAAATAGAAAACCAATATTAGAAATTGCAATATGAAAAAAGTTAACATTATTACTTTTTTTTTTTTTTTTTTTTTTTTTAATCAAATAAATACAGCCCTGATGAGCATAAGTGACTCCATTAAAAAACAATTTCAATTATTTATTAGGTATATAATATAGGCCTAACATAGTATAATATAATATCAAAACAACTGAAGCATTTAAACTAGTGCTGTCAAACGATTAATCGCGATTAATCGCATCCAAAATAAAAGTTTGTTTACATAATATACCTGTGTGTGTATTGTGTATATTTATTATGTGTATATATAAATACACACATACAGCATATAATTTGAAAATATTTACATGTATTTACATGTATATATTTATATAATTTATATCATATATAAATATATTTAATATATAAATGTAACATTTTTCTTAAATATATACATACAGGCATGTGTGTGTATTTATATATATACATAATAAATATACACAGTATACACACATATATTATGTAAACAAAAACTTATTTTGGATGCGATTAATCGCGATTAATCGTTTGACAGCACTAATTTAAACTGATAGAAGAGAATAGAAAAAAACAAGCATTTAAACTGAGATCTGTAAGTTTAATATTTTTTTTCAAAAAAATGTGAACGTGAATTCTTATATATCTATATAATGATATCTTATATATCTTATATCTAAACATCACTATGAAGCACAGTTTGCACAATACACTTGTGTGTGACTGTAAATGTCTCAGAGTTTTGTTACTGATCTGTGCCGCTCATCCGCTATTTCCAGCACTTAATCGAGCCACTCTTCTTTAGTACATGAGGACGTTTTATTTCACGTCACTGCGTTTGCGTTGGCTCTCGATTTGAGCTATTTCGTCCGCAACCATTGAAGTATTCGGTTTCTACAGCGATTCATTTGGCGCACATAATTCTCTTTCTATGAAACCTGTAAACCGCATTCACCGGTTCTAACTCTATTGCGGCAGCAGCTCTATAGCGGTTTACACAAGCATTGCAATTCTTTCGTTTTTACTAGATTACAACCAAATGGCTTTCCCAGCTCATCTTTGCATGTGCGCGGCATATTATGTCTCTGCGCGGCCACGTGCGCGCGCAGCTTAGAGGGAACAGTGCCACTGACTCTCTCACATACTATTATTTGACTTTTTTTTTTAGTTTCTAGCCATGCAGCCTTTCTATCTGGTTTTATGACAGTACCTTTTATAGTTTGCAGAACAGATAGCAGAACATTACAATCTAAAATTGCTCTTTAAAGTATTAAAATAACCAAATTAAAAGTTAAAATCACTGAATTAAAAATTAAAATAAAGAAAATTACTATATTTTAACTGCTATAAGAAACACACTAACTCATTTGAGCTTAGTAATTAGGACTGTACATTTGATTTACCCATTACAGTAGTCCCTTTACAGTTACTGCTATCATAAAAATACACTTACATGTAGGTTTAAAATTCTACAAAAGACATATTTAATGTCCAACAACAAATGTTTTAGCAAAATGTATATTTTACTCAGAATAATTGCGCACCTATTCGATCTCGCTCCATCTGTTTAGCGCGCAGAAGCGCTCGTTCACTCGCGTAAACCTCGCCCACTCCTGACAGTAAAATAGATATGTTTGCATGACTTTCTAACATTTACAGATGAAAAATATACCTGTGACACAATGGTGGAAAACACAATGTCTTAAATACATTAAACAGCACAGATATATTCGCTGTTTGCCATGGTGGATCGATTTGATCCATGATCGACATTAAGGTCTTCTTAAGAAAAAGCGTGCACAAATTAGTGAGATTGTGTGAATTTAATTTGTCGTTATGGAACCGCTTTAGTCCCGATTGATTTGTTAGGTTATTTCAAGTCAGGTTTTGGACTTTAATCCCCGTTTTTCCTCGGGTCTACGTGTATTGTGATTCATCATATTCACGCAGCAGTGGTGATGAGAGAACGCGCTTGAGACACAGTTTAGAGAGGAGAAATCAATCTACATAAAAAATATTGGTCACAGATTATTGGTCACTTTCTAAATAATATAAGTATAGCTCATCCACTAGTAATTATATATAAATCGTTTTTTACCGATGCATCGTTTCTAACATATTTGCATCGCAATATAAATGACAACTTGTAGCCGATGCACACTTTTTAAACCGATCATCGTTAACTTTTTATGTCGATGCACCGAGCGAATCGGGGAATCTTCCCATCCCTAGTAGCTATGCTTTTGATACGATCGACCTGAGTTCGATTCCGCCTTTTGTCAAACTCGTGGTACTCCTTTTCCCATCACATACCAGATCAGAAATTTATATTATTATAAAAAAAATTTAAATAAAAATTAAGTAAATATTTGAAAAGTGGAAATAAAACCCCTCATTAATAATACAATGTTATTAGGTATGCTTAGCTGTAGGTAGGTTTTTGTCCCAATGAAGTGGCATTTTGTCCCAATGAAGTGGCAATGAAGTAAAAAGCAGTGCACAGAGGGACAAGCATGAGTGGCTGTACAGACAAGCTGAGGAAGCCCAAGAAGCAGCTAGCCGCAATGAAATGCACATGGTCTGCAAGAAGATCTGTGGCGCTGTGAAAACATGTCAGGATCAGTGAAAGCAAAGGATGGCACGCTACTCTCCAGAGGTGAGGACAAGTTGGCGAGGTGGGCTGAACACTTCAAAGAGGTCCTCAATAGACCGGAACCAGCATGCCCTACCACTGTGGAAGACCCAGTTCAGGTATTTCCCATCGATACATCTGACTTCTCAGAGGACGAAATCCGCAAGGCCATATTCAGCCTCAAGAACAACAAGTCTCCAGGGAACGACGGCATAACAGCCGAGATGCTGAAAGCTGACGGTGAGAGCGTGATCACCTGGATGTGCAGTCTATTCAACCAGGTGTGGAACTCGGGCGTCGTACCAGAGGATTGGAAGAATGGTGAGGGTGTCCATACCTAAAAAAGGCAATCTGAGTGTGATATCTGGAGGTGGGTCATTCTGCTCTCAATCCCTGGAAAAGTCTACTGCAGGGTCATCCTCAATAGAATACGTGTAGACTCTGAGCTGTACACTGTAGACTCTGAGCTGTGTGAAGTACAGGCAGGCTTCCAGCCAAAACGCTCTTGCACGGAACAAATCTTCACGCTGTGGAGAATTGAGTTCTCCAAAGCGTTCGACAGCATGCAGAGGGCATCACTCTGGAAGATTCTGCTTGCCTACAGCATTCCATCAAAAGTCGTAGGGGCCATTAAGCAACAATAATCTACAACAATTACAAATGCAGAGTGAGGACTGAAGATGGATACAGTGACTGGTTTGAGGTGGTGACTGGTGTAAGGCAAGGATGTCTCCTGTCTCCGATACTGTTCGCGATCGCCATTGATTGGGTGATGAGGAATGCAACAACCTGGTAAGGGGATAGAATGGCTGGAGGGACAAAAATTCTCAGACCTAGACTTTGCTGATGATATAGCTGCATTAGCAAACAACACTCAGGACCTGCAGCTACTTGTGGACAGCATCAGCAGTTATGCCAACAACATCGGCCAGACCATCAGTCGAAAGAAGACCAAGAACATGCTGGAAGGCGACCACCCATTCCCAAGAGAGGTCTTCATAGACAACAACAGGGTGGAAGAGGTCAAGAATTTTACTTATCTTGGCAGCTTCTATAAGTCCAATGTTCTGTCCACAGTCCTTTACAGCAGTGAAACTCGGTAGTTAAAGACTTCCCAAGAGAAGAAATTGGATTCTTTTGACACCAAATGTTTATGGAGAATCCTTGGAATCAAATGGAATGACTTCGTGAAAAATCAAGAAGTCAGAGAGAAGTCAGGTCTTCCACCGGTGTCAGATACCATCTGCAAACGGCACCTCCAGTGGCTAGGTCATGCACTGCGACTCCCTTCCCACAGACTGGCTTGCCAAGTATTAGACTGGATGCCAGCAGGCCGGAGGAAAAAAGGACAGCCCAAGATGAACTGGCAACAGACCGTGGAGAAGGACCTCTTAGTTGTCAACCGGCGATGGCGTGAGACCAGACGGCTGGTAGAAAACCACACCCGCTGGAATGGATCACAGATTGCACCACCCGCCCCCCCCCCCCACTGTGCAATGTGATTTTATGCCCCCCTAGAGATTTAAATGCCCCCTCGACTGAGGTGCTGGCCCTGTGGATTGGTGACAGGACAGATGAAGTGGCAGACAGAGGACTGTGAGCAGGTTGTTCCATCATGCAGGCATTTAGGCGTTGAGAAATGCAGATAGATCATTGAATTAAGCTTTCTAATCCAATGATATTGTCATAGATATCCGTTTGTTGATGGATCGAGGAATTAAGCCCTTGACAGTAGGCAGTTATTAGAGCTTATTCCATCTGCTGACTGCTGCAAGCATGCAGAATTTCAAGGCATACTCTGTCATGGTGGAACTGCCCCGACGAAGAGAAAAATCTGCACATCAAGATGGCACTGTGAATGGCTGCCTCAATGTGGCGCTCTTCCATTCTTTTGCTGTTTTTGTTTGTTTGTTCTGTGTTTAGTCATTATTTTGCTATCAGTTTTAACAGAGTTGAACAACTGGACATAAAGCAACACACTCCAGACTAAAATTTTCCGGGTTTTGATTATTCAGATGCTTTGTTGGATTTTCTAGTTGGAGGGGCAGCGTTTCTGTTTAAATGAGCGGTCAGACGGAAATGAGAAGTGGTCTTTGCCTACCTGAAGGACATCACTGGACCCTTGCTGGATCCTCTTCAGTTTGCCTACAGAGCAAACAGGTCTGTGGATGATGTCAATATCAGAGTTCCTGCAGGTCCTTAAAAAGTCTTAAAGCCTTAAATTTAGTTGTATCAAATTTAAGGCCATATAAAGTCTTAAATTGTACAATAAAGTCTTAATTATGATTTCAAGAGGTCTTAAATTTGGGGACAGAAAGACCAGAATTGCGATACAGCTTAATGTGACGATTAAACTTCAGAAGGCTTCATTAAATGAATATGAGCGCTGCACGTTTCAAAGTCCGGTGCAGTGATGCTTTGTTTACTGCCATTACCGGGAAAATGGTTATATTTCTGCCATTTCAAAAGTGTCACCTGCAGGCAGAGAATGAGTGTGCATTTTCAATAAGGCTGTTGTTTTTGTTCAGACCAGTGTGAAAATCCACCCATGTTTTTGCCCTGCAAACATGCAGAGCTGTAAATGTGAACTGGTGGATCAACAAAAAAATAATGAATTATAAAAATCTAAACAGTAAAATGTATTTATTTAATATATTAATTTATTGAAAATAATTGTTTAAAGTAATATAATTAATACTTTTGACTCATCCATTTTCTTAAATGGCTCAAAGGCTGAAATGTGAAGTATATCATTTTATGAAACTTTTTGTTTTTGTTAACTTGTATCTGAAGTATAAATAATGCTTTTTACAGTCATTTTACAGATTAATATGTTAGTATAGACATTGCTCTACCCCGCTCATATGGTATTAAATTTATTTGTGCAGGTCTTAGAAAAGGTCTTAAAACAATGTAAATTTGATATTGGGGGTGGGGGGTACAATGTTGTTTCATGCATTCAGAGTTGTTTACACTGTTAAAGAGTTGGATTCTCATGCTAAGCATGGACAAAGTTTCAAAAAACAATTTGGACGTATAACGTATTTGGACGTATTTCTGAGCCAAAAATCTTACTTCCGGGTTCGTACAAGTTTCGGAGAGTTTTTTTTCCGATCGTGGCTCTTCATGATGTAAACGAGGGTGGAGCTCCTTATATGGGCATTTCTCCCGGAAGAACGCGCCCGTGCACGCATCGACCAGAGCGAAAGCAAGTGCACACCCATCAACGCATTCAGTTGCACTGCAAGGGACTCGCTCGGGAAGAATGTCTTTAAAGAAGTGTGTTTTTGGTTGTGAGGGAAAGATAACCTTGTTCAGCTTCCTGAAGAACCCAGCGTTATGTAAACAGTGGATGCAGTTTGTTTTTTTTTCGGGGCAGCAACAGAGTTTCTCAAGTCTGTTGACCAACGTTTTACAAACAAGGCCCAGTTCGACGCTGGATTTGCACATCGTTTGATACTGAAAGATGGAGAAGTCCCAGCTATAAAAGATCCCGGTCATTAGTCAGAACTGCAGATGGTAAGTGAAACAGCATCAGATGTCTCCGTTTTGTTGGCGATCGGTGCTCAAGTGCTCGTCACTCAAACCTAAAATATGCATTGTGGTTAAGAACACTGCATAGTTGTGATAATATGACAAGCGCAGTGCACGTCTCTCTCTGGCTCAGCGCCAGCCAATGCGCGAAACCACAGTTTGAATTTGGCACTTATGCGATGTCACCGAACGTTCTAATGGTGCGTTCAAGTCATGTCAGATACATCGTATTTACGAGTTGAACGCACATGAACGCCACCACAAAGTCGTTATTACAAGTGGGAAACTCGAAATTTCCTTTAAGCCCCGAGTTTCCGAGTTGGGGGCGTGTCAGTGAAAAAAATGTGTCGGATGCAATGGATGCAGCCAAAGACTAAAGATATGCAGCATCAGTAAAGCTGTTGAAATGAATAAAATTAATTTTTTTGTAATGTACAATAAAACTATATGTTACACACACAAAATATTATATTTATTGTATAATTATAATATATAATTATTCAGTTTACATGGGTGCTTGAGCACCTGCCCCTTTTCCCCTTGATGCCCAAAGTGCCCTTTTGTGAAGGCAATTTATTTTTTTATTTTTTTATTTTTTTTGTAATTAAATGCCCTTTTGTGAAGGCCTGCCCAATCTAACTATTAGTAAAATTAATTAATAATAGTTTAGCCGTAAATTAAATTATCCACATGATGACCTTTCACCTGACGATCTCATCCGGGACGATCCCTCACATTCAGACACCTTTAGGATGCCTTCAATAACATCTGCGGCTGCCGGTAAGTGGAGTTCTCAGCGGAGCGGTGTGCTTGTAAACTTATATTATTGAATTATTATTATTTTACGAGAACGGCGTGAAGAGATCATGCACAGCTGTTGTTTATATTGCTGTGTGTAGCCTGTGGAAGCACGGTTAGCTGCAGCAAGGGGCTACAATATTTTTGTTCAATGTTTTTCTTATGACAATTTTATGTTTGGTTTATAAAGGCTACTACGAACACCCTTTTCCCATTTTTATCACAGAATAATTCAGGAAATATATTTTATAGTTTCCTGAATTCAGGAAATATATTTTATAGTTTCTATGCTAAATGATATGTCAATCAGTACTGCATTTTTCATATAGTTTATTTATTATCTGAAGATAACTTGAAAAACACACATAAAACATATTTTCGTAATCGTGTGTCTTCACGTTTCATCAGTAAAAATGTTTCTGCTTTTTATTCAGCTCAGCTACAGCGATAGCCATGTGAGTTTGTCCATATTAGGGATTTCCTGCATGTCAAAAGTTTCTGCAGGAGAGCACCCTCTGGCTTAGAGTATGAATGAAACATGCACTGCACGAGAGTGTTCAGCTCCTCATTTTGGATACGAATAAAACATCAGGTCATGTCTCTTTTAATTTAAATCTAGATTTAAATCTAGAAACCTTTATGTGAAAACACCTGCTCGAGCTTGAATAAAGTGTGGGGGATGAATTTACATTTTATTAAAATTAATATTAAATATTAAAAATGCAGCTAACATAGTTCTACACACAGCAATAAAAACAAAGGTGCTTGTTCTCTTTCGTTCTTGCTGTTTAATTGGGAAAAGTTTTAAGCGCGTTGAGGTGTCTTGTCTTTGTTATCTGACTAAAAACTATTCATACTTTGAACTATTATTATTACAGTATTTATTTTAAAAAACGTAGAGTGCCTTAAAAATAATTATCACAAAACTGGTAAAACAGGCTTATACTGATTTTCTCGTCCTCCGAATTATACTTATCAATCCTGTTTTTATAATATTATCATTCAAAAAATGAATAAATTCAGAACAGGATTAGAATAGAATTCTATTTTAAATAAGACTAATAAGAATATTTTTTTCTACAACAACAGTAGTGTTTACAACAGCAAAACCACCATACCCTGTAAACTCAATAAGAACAACAAATAATAATAATAATAATAATAATAATAATAATGATAATAATAATATCTGTAGGATATCAGAGACCGAATCAGACAAATTTAAGATTCGATCAGAACATCGAAACATGAAGAGCCGAAATTCCAGAGAGACAACAGGACATCGTAAATCAGATCCCTAGCTCCAGCCGTCTGAAGCAAGCGAACCAACCAACTCTGTCAGTGAGCAGCTTGCAACATTAAAACAAAAGGAACACTTATTGATAATTCCAACTGAGGAAGGAGATTGTCAAATTTGGGCAAGTAATCAAGACTGATGGTCAAAGAGATGGCCGTCACATGTAAATCTGTGATAGAAATCACGAGCTACAGACTTGCTTGGATTGGCTACCCCCACAAGATAAAGACTGAAATTCCTTAGGAGACCTTTTAACCTCTCTCTGGTCTTCACAGAACATGTCTCTTGTTCTCCATAGAACTACAGAGACTTTCTTTTTCATATGCACCTAAAATCATCTTAAAAGGACTTATGAGCAGCTAATCATTTCTATGCATAACTCCATATCATGTATGTAACCCACACAATTGACTATCATGTTAATCACATATTATGTATGTCTTTTTAATAACTATTGAATAGCTTAAGGGTTTTATATGCGTGTTTGGTATGTATGAGTTTGAAAAAACATGATTGAAACGTTTCTTTCAATTAATTCTTTGTCAAATGTATCATATTCTGGTTATAGTAATCACATCCAAAAGTATACTTTACAAGGGCATGTAAAGTTTGGACATGTGACTGATCAGATAACATGCTGATTTTATGGATGGGGAGGAGAAATGAGCTAAGATCATTTCTAATTGGTCAAGACATCCATTGGGATGGGTCCGAAAGCCGAGCTTAACTCAGCACACCATCAAATCTCCCCTCTCTTCTCTTTTTGCTTCTACTTTTGCCATCGCGTTTTGACACTGCTTTTTAGTGCTCTATGAGCATGCTCTGGCCTACATGCCAGCTGCTACTTAACACCACGATGAGAAGAAAAACCACCTAGTCTCGTTACAACTTTTATTCTTTTACTTAAGTTTTTTTTCTTTCCGCTGAGTTTCGTGTTCAAAAGTTAAGTTTGCCGCAAAGTCCAGCTCCGACTGCACCAAACTTCAACTAGCAACGGACTCCGAAACCATCTTCAGCCAACGCCCAACGATTGGCTTCCCAAGACATCA
>JAFVLL020018173.1:0-15083 GCA_021397915.2 Tor tambroides | reverse complement strand
TTGATTTCATCGTATGTGTGGATTATTTGGTTTTATTTAGTGCGAATCTCTGGTTTCATCAGCTCTGATAAGTAATAAACAACATGATATGCAGCCGGTTGATGTTAACTCTCTATTAATCAAAACATAAAACATTATTTACCCCGTTTGCATCTGCGATGTGTCCGTTTCACATTTTCCCTGTGTGTTAACGTCAGTATTTATGAGTGCTGAATGTCTGACTAATGACTCTTGGTAATGTATCCCCCCCCCAACATATGATTCAACTATCAGTCGACTATTGGCAAGATTCGACAATTCTGATTCGATTATGTAAATCCTTAGTCGGGGACATCACTACATTCTTTTATTGCTTTTTTTGGGTCATATTCACTCTTTCATATGGCTTGATGTGTATTTGTTTTCTTCTGTGGGTTTCCAGCCTCACTCTTAAAAATAAAGCTTGTTTATTAGCATGAAATGGTTCTAAGAAGAATCTTTAACATCTGTGTTGCCAAGTCTGCATTTTTTCTGCAGATTTGGGCTAGTTTAACACTGTTGCTGTGGGTTGTTTTTCATGTCTGCGTGTTGAAGTGGCCCCAATAATGTGATATTTATCTCCTGGAATACGAAGTTTACCAGGGGAACCCCGCCAAAAAAACGTGTACTTTACCCTACCGAGCGCAATTTTTACTGGGGTCCTCCTCGAAGTGTTTTGAGTAGCAATTGGGCAGGTTTCATTGTGAAAACCCTGTTTAACATCCACTGAACTCTTTATAGAAGGTTCTTTATAGTGGAAAAGGTTCTTCAGATTATTAAAATATTCTTCATACTAAGGGAGGCGTTTACACAAAATGTTAAACTTTTTATGCGTTTTGAACGTATATTTACATGACAGTTGCGTTATGAGGGCCTGAAAACGCAGACTTTTTAAGACGGGTTTCAAAGTGCAAGTTTTTGAAAATGATACCATTATTGTGAAGGTGCTTAGTCTTTCTTTGCAAAGTGGCATCGCCATCTACTGGCCTGGCATGCATAATACAGCATTTTTTACTCATTTCCGCAGATCCTGTGTGGATGGAGAGCGTTTTGACAACATGGACGTCTGTGTGTAAAACTTCAAAAACGCAAAGTTTTCCGCTTTCAGTACATCGTTGTAAACGTACCATTAGGAAATTTTTAAGCACAATTATCAAAAGGTTCTTTGGGGAACCCAAAATGTTTTTTTTCTATGGCATCACTATGAAAACTCTCTTTTGGAACCTTTATTTTTAAGATTTCAGTTTTAACGTCTTTTCATTTGTATGTTGTGTGTGTTTGTGATCATTTTTCTTTTTTGTTAAGTCCTTCTTCGTCATTAATTTATATTTTACACTCTTTTTCTTTGACTTTTTTAGAACAAATAATGTTGGAATTATTGATTTACTAATTCTGCAATAACCTGGCAACTCTAGCATCACAATGACAAGCTCACATTTTACTTTTCTAGTTATTAATTGTGATTTTTCAGCACAGTTTGCAAACCACACAGAGAATTTAGTATATTTTTAATAATATCCTCTGGAGAAGTACACTTTAGCATAAGAGTACTTATGGAAATAATGTATTTTAAAAGAATATACTTAGCTGCAAACCAAATGTAATGTTTTCAGACACTTGCCTGCATGTTATTTACAATTAAATCAAAACTATAGTTTAAATTATAGTTTAAGTTTATATTAAATCCAGTTGGCTATTTAACTTAAGTTTAACTTAAATATGGCTTTATATGTAATTTCATAACTACTTCTGTTGTCTTTTGGTGAAATGGTTCAAGTGTATTGCTAAATTAAATGTAATCTCTTGTGTCATGTAGTTAAATATTTCTGTAACTACACATTTATAATGACGAATTTGGAATTTGCATTTAAATTAAGACTGTCAGTTTAACACATTAACAAAATTTAATCGACTGACAATCCTAATTTAAATGATCTTAATCTAATATCAAATATAATCAAGTACTTTATCATACTTGATATGTGCTTTATGTTAGTCAGCACTTAAAGGCTAGTATACTTCTTTAAAGCATGACAAAATATGATTAAAACATGATGTAAAATGTACTTTAAAGTAGTTTAATTTTTTATTTCATTAAGTTTAAGTACAGTTTATTTTTTAAATATACTATTAAGATGTGAAGTGTGCATTGATTGTAACACAACGGTGAATAAAGGGGTTAAATGTGTGAGAAACAAGCCATTTGTCAAAATAACCATCCTAATGTTTTACTTTCTGTTGTCTGTTTCTTTGATCTTAGAAAGGCCCTCATCCATAAGCCATAAATCCACATTTTCTTTTTTATTATTATTATTATTATTATTTGCTACATTTACTGCAAACTGGACTTTCATCACAATGTCAATATTCTTTTAAAGACAAGTGTTTTTTTTTTTTGTGCCCTAAAGGTGCTGCTGACATACGACCAATGAAAAACCTCACAGCAATAGCTGGGTGGGACATGTACATTCACTGCCATGTGATTGGCTACCCGTATTACTCCATCAAATGGTACAAGAACTCCAACCTTCTCCCTTTTAATGACCGTCAACGGGCGTTCGAGAACAACGGCACGCTGAAGCTGCTGAATGTGCAGAAAGAACTGGACGAAGGAGAGTACAGCTGCCATGTGCTGGTCCAGCCCCAGCTCTTCAAGAACCAGAGCGTCCACGTCACTGTGAAAGGTAGCCATACTTCACTTAAATAATCTCGTTAGAATAGCTTGTTCATTTAGTATACAGTTGAAGTCAAAAGTTTACATCCCCCTTACAGAATCTGCAAAATGGTAATTATTTTACCAAAATAAGAGGGATCATACAAAATGCATGTTATTGTTTATTGCTACAAATAATTATCATTTTGCAGATTCTGCAAGGGGGGTGTAAACTTTTGACCTGAACTGTAGGAGTATTTAACAGTGTTCTCTGGTTGTCGTCAGTGCCTCCCTTCATCCAGCCTTTTGAATTCCCACGTTATTCCATCGGCCATCGCGTCTTCGTGCCCTGCGTTGTGCGCTCAGGTGACCTTCCCATCTCTATCACCTGGGAGAAGGATGGAAAGCCCATTAACGCCAGCCTGGGGGTGACCATCGACAACATTGACTTCACCAGCTCCTTGAGGATCTCCAACCTCCAGCGGGTGCACAACGGCACCTACACCTGCATTGCCCAAAACGACGCCGCAGTCGTCAAATACCAGAGTCAGCTCATTGTTAGAGGTAAGCATCCTTTTTTGAGCTACAATGAAAAAACGTTCACAAAGACAGAACTTGAATGTGAATTTGTGGGTTTTTTGTAGTTCCACCAAGGTTCAAAGTGCAGCCTCACGACCAGGATGGAATCTACGGTAAGTCTGTCATCTTGAACTGCTCTGCGGATGGAGAGCCGCGGCCGGCCATTGAGTGGAAGTACTCCAAAGGTACATGGCTTCACTGACAGTTATAACATTGCATGCAAAAATCACTTTCTTAATTGGTATTTTGTGTTGTAAATATATATAAACATTCTTAAAACGAGATACTCTTACTTGAGAAGATAATAATGCATAATTTAATAAACGTAATACACTTAGCTTTCAGATAATATATTTGAATTAAGTTTATTTTTCAAACATTTTTTAATTTCTTTATAATAATAATAATAAATATACTCTGAAATTTAGTTTCATGGCTATTTAGGTGATATTTAATAATAGACTTTTTATTTTCAAGAATAAGCAGTAACACTTTACCGTAAGGTCATTTGTTAACATTAGTTAACTAGATTCAATAAAATCAAAAGTGGAAAGGTCTATTACTGTTATTTAATGGACCTGAGCTAACACTACCAGTGAACTAACAATGAACAGCTGTATTTTTATTACCTAACATTAGCAAAGATGAATAAATACTGCAACAAATTGCTCATTTTTAGTTAATGTTAGTTAATGCATTAAATATAGTTAACAAATGGAACCTTATTGTAAAGTCTTGCAGAAAAAACTTAAAAAATTAGATTTTTGCCAGTGGAGAAAAAAAGGTTTTACAATAATAATAATAATAATAATAATATAGTAGAAATAATTCTAAATTTATTCAATAAATTTAGTTTTCATGGGTATTTTTACTGAAAATCTAACCAAAACGATAGCTATTTGCCAGTGGGGAAAAAATAGACTTCTATATTAATAATATACATAAAAAAAATTTTAGATTAAGGCCAGTTTTACTAACAGCTTGTGCCAGCACAAACGGTCTTTTGGTGTTAAACTAGTACTGTCAGGATTTACTAAAGACACGCAGTGAAGAATTAGCGCTGAAAAGGCGTGGAAACAGTTATTTTTGTGCCTGACCTTATTGAATATGCATTTGTAGGAGTTTCCTTTTCAGACACTAAATTTATGGGAGGAGAGTATTCAGATGAATGCCATTATTTAACACCCAAAAAAAAGCATGTCTTAAACTATTTTGTGCTTGAAATGACTGCAGTTATTGCTGCAGAGAACAGAGAGCGCATGAAGAAGAGGATTTTTTCCACACGTATTCATTTATTTGTAATGCAACAAGAACACATTATCCGAATATATAGTTTGCCAAGTCATGTTATTTTTAATTTGCTTCAGGAAATAAAAGAGGACTTGAACCCTCAACTAGGAGTCACTCAATACCAGCTCTATCAAAACTTCTTCATTTTTTTGCCTCCAGTTCTTTTCAGCATACTGTGGCTTCTTTATTTCTTTATTCTTTATTTGCGGCTGCTCTAATTTGCGCTGTGCTTGGTATATTGCATTGGTTGATATGTAAATGAGATGTTGCGTCTGTGTTCTTTAATCTGTGTGTTGTTAGTAAATCACCCGCAGAAATTTCCCCCCCATCAGCGCTGTTTTGGAATTGCACTCTCGCTCTAATTTGCCCTGTTTAGTAAAACTGGCCCATAGATCATGTATACAGATCTTTTTACTGAAAATCAGTACAAAATGATACTGTAGCTTTTTGTTTTTTTTTTTTAAGAATGAACTTCACATTTTGTGCATTTTAAAACAATTAGTCCGTGGTGCAGAAATGCAGAGTATGATGTGAGTGTCACTTTAACTGGAGGAGGTGTTCCTCTGTTGCTGCTGCAGGTGCTGGGGTGCCCCAGTTTCAGCCCATCGCTCTGAACTCAGGCTTCAGGGTGCAGCTGCTGGGGAACGGCTCTCTGCTGATTAAGCATGTTCTGGAGGAGGACGCAGGTTATTACCTGTGCAAGGTCAGCAATGACGTGGGAGCCGATGTCAGCAAGTCCATGTATCTCAATGTGAAAAGTAAGAAACAATAACCGATAACACTTTTTCCAGTACTCTGCCGATACCGATACTTTCATTTTTAGTACTTGCCGATACCGAGTACGGATAACGGTATTTTCATTGTATTTGTAAATATTTTAAATATTGGGTACAGAAACCAAAATAATATGTATAATGCTAGTTAGTTAACTTCATTTATCAAATAGATACGTAAGTCACATTTTTTTTCATCTGAAACATGCTGCGATTTATTTTCCAAAGCGACTATAAACACTGATGAAGCAAGCAAAGCATGCGCATCGATTGCTGATGTTTGTATTGGTGCAGAATGAGGGAGAAGTACAGTACAGTCTACCGCATTTACACTGGCTTCAGTTTCACTTTCACCATCACAGGAGGACAGGAGCGAAGTATTTCTACTTTACTCAAGTACATTTATTAAGTCAAAAGAGTGTTTTTCTTTGGAAAACTTTTACTTCACTACATTCCAAAGCATAATGTTGTATTTTTACTGCACTGCACTTCATAAATAAAACTTGTTTTTATAACTTTAATCCTTAAGAACATTAAAAACGTAGTACTTCCTTGTACTCAAGTAAATCTTTGAATTACTTGAGTAAAAATAAGAAAGTACTAGATTTCTAATGTAATTAAGTATTAAATGATATTTAATATGAAACGTAATGCAGTAAAAGTACAATATTATGGTTTGTAATGTTGTGAAGTAAAGTTTTCGAAAGAAAAACACTGATAAAGTACAGACGCTTGAAAAGTAGTTTTAAAGCAGAGTAACAATACTTCACTACTGCCCGCCTCTGAAAGTCGTGTGTGCTTAAGGTTGAAAAAAAATGTGTTTATAGTGAATGCCTCTATAAATGTTGTTTTATATTTTTAGTTTTAATCCAAATGATGCGTGTGCTGAGTGAGCCAACATCAATAAAGATCACGCAACAGAAATGCTCTCTCTCTCGCTCTCTCTACCGTTAACTAACGTGTGCATTGATTTTTGCTTACTTGTTTTTGACATATCTGACTGAACTACAAACTTTCTGTGAGAAAGGGATATTCTCCCGAGAAGCTCGCGCTCAGTCCACTCAGACGTGCATCAGCTATACAGGCGTTAATACTGAATGTCTAACATTACCCATATACTTCACAGACATCCTTAATCTCTAATAACTCCATTCTGCTGTCTGTTGTCTGAATACGGCATTAATCACATTCTGTGTGGTATTGGCGATTGGTATCTGAGTATTTTAAGGAGTACAGGAGCTCAGTATCGTGCATCCTTTGTAAACTGTTAGTGAGACACTTCTGTGCATTGCATCTGAAGTAAGCTTGGGTTTTTTAAGGGAACAGAGTGGAGAATTTGAGCGTTATGGGCCACGAACCAACAACCTTCTGGTTACAGCCACTCTTGATCCACTTATTTTGTGCGGGCTTGGAGCTATTTTGTGCAACATTATTGTCAGTATTAGGACTAAAGGAGAGTGGGTTGAGTCAGGTGAGAGGGTTTCTGCAGAGGAGTCTCTTTGTCTGCCTCAGACACATGTGGGTGTTTATCCACGAGGAGCCAGAAACCTTTCCCCCTCATTACACTGTGATCTCCAGCAGGAGCTGACATGTGGAAAAGCGTGTGCTTTCAGTGCTCTTAATGTGTGTGTGCATGGCTCACTTCTTCTGTTTCTGCCCACATACTGTATAAACACAGAGCAATAGAGATTACCTCAGACTATAATTTCATCAAATTCTTTTTCATGATGCTTGTGTAAGAGGTATTCAGTTGCAAACTATCCAAAGTAGATGATGGGAACAGAAATAGAAACAGTGGTGTTTATTTTAAAGACTACATGAAACTTGTGCACAACCAGTTTTACATCCATAATATGATGTATTTTGAGGAAACATTTTAGTATTTACGTTTAGACTTTTGTTCAAAAGGTTGGGGTCAGTAAGATGTTTTTGTTGTTTTTAAAAGTCTGTTTTCAAGGCTGCATTTATAAAAATGTGTGTGTGTGTGTATATATATATATATATATATTTATGTACTATATTTGAAAATGTAATCTATCTCTGTAATGGAAACGCTGAATTTTGCTGCTTGAGAAACTTTTCTTATTATTAATGTTGAAAACAGTTGTGCCGCTTAATATTTTTGTGGAAATCGTGCTGCAGGTTTTTTTTTTTTTTTGTAAAAGATTTTTTGATTAATAATGTCTAAAAGAACAGCATTTATTTGAAATGGAAATCATTCGTAAAATTACATTATTATATTATAATATTTTACAGTATTAATTTATTTAAAACAAACATTGACACAAAACTTTTGCACAGTAGCATTTATTTATTCATAAAATTCAAATTAATTCTATTTATAAAATGTAAAAAAATCTTAATACAATCTAAATCAAAAAATACATTACATTATAATATGTTACAACATTAATTTATTTAAAAAAAATTAATTGACAAACTTTTGCACATTAGCGTTTATTTATTCATAAAATTAAAAATTAATTCTGTTTATAATATAACTTATAATAATATATATATATATAATTATATTATAATATTTTACAGTATTAATTTATTTTAAAAATCTTATTGACAAAATTTTCATAATTTATTCATAAATTTAAAATAATTTCTACTTATAAAATTTAAAAAGTATAAATGTAATTATTAAAAATATTTCTTAATACAATTTATATATAATGAGATTTATTATAATAAGTCCTGGAACATGCTTTCCAGGAAATCTGGGTCAATTTTGATTTCATGTTGACTTCTTCAATAATGTCTATTTAAAATGCAGTAAACTCTTTACGCCTTATTGTGTGACTCAAATAAATGCATGAAATCCATTTGATGTAACAGCGTATTCTGCAGCGTGTGACACAGCAGCTAAATGAACTGTTTTAATGTGGGGTTATGTCTGCTGTGCATGCGGCTGCGTTCTCATTTGATCGGAGTGTGATGTTAGAGAGGCTTATTTTCACACCCTGCTCTTATCAGCACACAGCAGGAGCTTCCCTGCAGAGCTGCTCTCTCTGCCCAACACAGCCTCCTTCTCTCTGTCTCACACACACTAAACTCTCTTCTCTGAGAGATCGATCAGGCTGACAGGTGTGTTTGTGCAGACAGCTCTGTTGTTGTGGCTGGCTCTTGTAACTCGAGTCTCCCTCAGAGGTTTGTTTCAGAGTCCACTGTGATCTCAAGCTCCTCATTAAGATCCTCCGTGAGCAGCGCTGAGAGTTCAGGCCACAGAACAGAAGGAGAGAATCTCAAATTACTAGAAAAAACAATAACAGGTTTGAGTTTGTTTTTCAGAATTAAGAGATTTACTTCTTAACTGTGTTATGTCATGGGCTGGTTTTAGAATGGAATACGCTGTAAAAGATTTTTCTCAGTCATAAATAGAACAGATTATTGGAGTACATTTTACAAGAAAATAGTGTACTATGCAGTTTATCAGTGCACTGTAAAAAAAAAAAAAAAAAAGAGTTGAGACAACTTAAAATTTTAAGGCAACCAGCTTCAGCAGATTTTTGAGTTTTCTCAACTTATTGTTTTAAGTTTATACAACAAAAAGTTGAGAATCTTCTCCAAAGATAAGTTGAGAAAACTCAAAAATCTGCTGAAGCTGGTTGCCTTAAAATTTTAAGTTGGCTCAACTTTTTTTTTTTACAGTGTGTATACATTTTATCGTATTTTTATTTTATTATTCTTATACTATCTGAAAGAATATTTTATACATTTAATGTATGCTACATAGTTGCAACGTGATCTCATCACTTTGCATATTTAATTCATTAAGTGTGTGGTTCAGTTAACAGAAATAAAAATTACTAAAATTAAATAAAATATAAATTAAAAATTAAAAATTAAATTAAAATATTTCCAGTGTGATGAATGAACAAGAAGTAAAATAGCTTGCATTAATAATAACAATAATATTATTTTATAAGATAATATTATAATATTTGAATTATTTTTATACTGTTTTATTTAATTGTATTTTATTTTACTGGTTTACCTCTGGTTTATTCATCATGCTGGAATTGTGAAAGGTGTAGAACTCCATTTCCAACTCTGAGTAAAAAAAGAAAAAAAAAAGTTGTACGATAAAGTTTAGCGTAATAAATAATGTAACATTGTGAGATATAAAATGGCATTGTGAGATAAGAAGTCACAATTACTAGAAATAAACAGGCAATAATGACAATCACAATTATGAGACATAAATGACTTTTTATTACCTTTTCATTTTTTATCAGCAGAAAATGGGTGGGAAAAGGCTTCCACAGGAAGAATGCAGTACATTATGGGATTGAATATTCTGTGCATTGCTTTCTACTGAATACATATTGTGCGTTTTGTGCACAGTATACACACTGTAGAAATAGTAAAAGTAATATGAAACATTAGTATGCTACTTAGACTGTATGTACAAAAACTGACATGTTTGCCTTGTTAATCCTGCTGATTAAAACAAACAAAAAAAAGATTAAAAGAAGCTAAGATGATCCCAATAAACTCTCTACATAAGACATAATGGAGCGTCTCGTCAGTGGCTGTTTTCCCACAATCCCTCCCCTCTTTCGCTCTGATTGGCTGCACGCTTTTCCATTTTCAGCATCGCAGTGCGGCTGATTGTCCACACAAAGCCCAATGGTGCAGTAAAGGAGGATATCAGGCTGCGGTGAACACAGACACTTAACCAGTCAGCTCACTGCTTGCCCCAGTGCATCGTGGGGCAGGAGTAATCTGCCCGCTGGCCCAGTGAGCGCTGATGCGATCGAGGATGATGGGTTTCCTCCAGGCCCGGATTGGCTAATCGGGAGCACCGGGAGGATTCCCGGTGGGCCGGTCTGGTTTTTTCGCCGCTAGGGCCGGTCGCCACTGGGTTGAAATATGGATGCTGTCCTTAGACTGCCTGCACTCACAGCAGCCCCGCTCTTTTTATTTATTATTTTCTCACAGCTCATTATTATTATTTTCACTAGACTATATCAATAACAAATTCTCAATTGATAATTAATCATTCCTTTTGCGTAGCCGTTTTTTTTGTTTGTTTGTTTGTTTTTTTAGCCGTTTAAGGAAGGCTTTAAGACCAAGCGGAATTCTCTGCTGCTCCCGCTTCACAGCGATCGGGACTCACGCTAACGGCAATAACCTTCACCATCCGCGTTTTGATTTTGCCAAATCAGTTTGGGCGAATGCAAACAACTTATTGATCATGAACCCAACATCCAGCAAGGCAGAAAAACATTCAATCCACCTGAGGAAAGACGTCTTTCATTGTAAGTTAATGCTGTTAAATAGAGGGAAATACAAAACAAACAAACAAAAAAAACTTCTCGCGTAGCCTATTCTAAAGCCCTGTTCACACCAAGCACGGTAACGATAAAGATTTAGTTCTAAAAATCGTTCTCAGTATTAAAGAATAGCAGCGTCCACACCATAACTATAACGATAAAGGCACAGAGAAACGATATCGTTGGAATCAGTTCCAGAACGATTTTTTTTCCAGCTGATGAACGATAAAAACACTGACAGCCAATCAGAATCCATCCTGCTATAATGTGCTCTAGAATTTAAAGCGGCAGACGCACCTGCGCTTAGAATAAACAGACGATATCGTTCGCTGGTGTGGACGCTAATATCGTTATCTTTATGTAGTTATCTTTATTGTTATCGTGCTTGGTGTGAACGGGCCTTTAAACATGGACCTCATTAAAACACCAGAAGCAGCCCACACTCACAAGTTTTCTTTAATTTAAAAAAATGTGCATGGTATGCATAAATATGCGAAATATGCATTTTCATTCATTCAAAGGCTATATGGTTTCAATAATATTTTAGTTCAAAACTTTAAGTGCCATTGTTTAAAATGCTTTATTGGCTGATGTTTCATAGACCTTCAGTTGTTATGCTTTCAAATTTCATGCCATTTGTAATTTAACAGTATTTTCTTCTCCTAAATTACTACACTTGTGAAGTCACAATTCTATATTGGTACAATTTACATTTTTTGTATGACATTAAATTTTTTTTTAGAATAATTGTACATAAATAGGTTAAGCAAAACAATTGTTATTATTTCCATTTCTGAAGTTAATTGACAACCCTAATGCTGACGTAATTATCTTTTGACTTCCCTGACAGTGGTGCCTTGCTCAAAAAAAAGGAAAAAATAAAAAAACCCAGTTGTTGGAAATATGCGAGCAAAAAATAGGCTAATAGATAAAAAAAAAAAGGGATAATAGAAAGTGTAAAGGCTGCACCGAAAAGGCCAGTATATATATATATATATATATATATATATAAACACAAAACAAAACAAACAAAAACAAAAAAAACAAAGTGGGCCGGTCTAAGGCATGAAACTCCAGGCCTGAAAATGAGTCCCACTCCGGCCCTGGTTTCCTCAGAGAGCCTGCGGAGCCGCTGTGAGTCTGAGACATCAGCCTTCATCTGCAGCATTATGCAGCCAAGAAATTAAGCAAACCTTAAACATAATATTTTTGTGATCTTGTGACAAGCTGTCACAATTTATATATTTATAAGGCTTATATATATATATATATATATATATATATATATATATATATATGAAATTGAGATTTATACATCATCTGAAAGCTGAATAAATAAGCTTTCCATTGATGTATGGTTTGTTAGGATAGGATAATATTTGGCCTAAAAATAAAGTTTTTATATATTTATGGTAGGAAATTTACAAAATATCTTCATGGAACATGATCTTTACTTAATATCCTAATGATTTTTGGCATATAAGAAAATAGAAACGGATAATTTTGACCCATACAATGTATTGTTGGCTATTGCTACAAATATACCCCAGCGACTTAAGACTGCTTTTGTGCTCCAGGGCCACGTATACAGTATATGTATATAAACTTAGTTTCAAAAGCAACAATTGGGTGGGTTTTTTTTTTACTGTGGACTCAAACAGAAACTCCTGAAGTTTGGATATTTTTTTTTTAGAAAGTTCTTTCTTTCCCTAAGCAAGTTATAGTCATTTATTAGAATATAATTGTAGGCGCTTTTCAGTGAATTTTAGTTCACTATCAATATAGATGTGTCCAAAAACGTTTAGGGAGTAAAGTAAATGAAAACAGTGTTATATAAACACAGTAAAAAAAAAAAAAAAAATGTTTGTGTTTTTTTCAGAGCAATATATTTTCGTTCGGAGTATGAACAACAAACACAAACTGTGCAGCGAGTAGTGAAAACAACTGCACAAATTGTCTTGTGCAACAAAAATACAAACAGTGCAAATGATTCACAAACTACACACAAAATGAGTGAGAACTATACAGAGCGCAACAGAAAAAATAGTGCACATGACCTTTATAAACTATATAAGAATTATTTACATAATATTACAGCCAAACGGACCGCCGGCTGCACTCTGCGCCGGAACTGATTTTACCGGGACATCGCCTAGCAGCGCAAAACACAAATCCCAGTGCTTTATCCACAACGCACTTTACTTTCACTTTGCATTTGTTCACATTTCCAAAGAAACATACTAACTGGTGGTTCAAAAGACCAAAACCTATGTTTATTGGTTGAATATGTGACAGTTTGAGCCAATCTGGTCAAGGGGGTGGGACTAAGGATCAACAATCCTTCCTGTTTGGCTCAGAGGAACGAAATGCATTGGTTTCTTCTGAAAAAATATGATGACATAGCCTCTGAATATCCAAATGAGACAAATGCGATACCTTCGAAAAGCGGAGAATCCGCTCCGAAATGTTATGACTCTTTTTAAAGCTTATAAGATTAGCGGTTCAAAAGTTATTAAACATTTAAGAACAATAGTTATTTTTAGCCACAGGCAGCTGTCTCAGTCTTTGAGGGTTAACTAATGTTATCAAACTAAACCTCATTGTAAAGTGTTACCAAAATGCATGTTTACACTACCGGTCAGGAGTAAACTTTTGTTTGGTTTTTCAAGTTAGTCTCTTGCTTATATCCCAACCTGGTCTCATGACAAAAATTTACCTCTGGGAACTTTTTTGCAAGATGCAAAATATGTACTGCCATGAACGTTTCGTGATGTATTCGATGTGAAATGTCCACTAGGTGGCACTAAAAGAGTCCCCCCCCCCCTCCGGAACAGATGAACGTACATGCGGTACGTTTTATGTTGGTTGGTTTTGTAGGCGTCACTGCAGTTCTGACTTGAAATGTCCATGGAGTGGTGCTATAACTCTAATGCTTTGTGACATTAACAATAACATACCATCTGTTCTACACCTAAACCTACCCGATAGTAGTATGAACAAAAGCGAATGTGACGTAAAAACACAATCGCTTGTTTTTCCATCTCTCATTTTTCAGCTCTTTCATCGTGAGCCATGTTTTTGATGGGATTCGTACTCAAGGATTCTGTCTCTTAAGTCTGATTCTGTGCCGCTGAGATACAGAGCAAACTTGCTACGTCTGGAGAGCAAAACATATGGAGCTATAATCATAACTGTGCACGAAAACGATTACATGTGCTCGATGTTGTACCGCCTCTAGTGTTCATTTCTGTTGGAAACTGCAGTGATATGTACCGTACTGGTATGTATTTTGTGTCTTACGAAAAAAGATCCCAGAGTTTTTGTTTTCATCATGAGCAGGTAGCAACATACTAAAGCTGCATTTATTTGTTCAAACATACAGTAAAAAGAGTAATATTGCTAAATATTAATACAATTTAACTGATCAGTTTTCTATTTCTTTATTTCTGTGATGGCAAACTCAAATTTTCAGTCTTTAGTGTCACATGATCCTTAAGAAATATGCGCAGAAATAAATTCTTATATGCTGATTTGGTGCTGGAGATTATATTATTTCATTATTTATTTATTTTTAGATATTATTTAAAATTTTATGTCTATATATATATATATATATATATATATATATATATATATATATATATAAAATTTTAAATAATATATAAAAACTAAATAATGAAATGATATACTCTTCAGAACCAAATTAATTTTAAATAATACAATAAAATGTAATATAATATAATAAAATGATATTTTGTACCAAAACAATAGTTTGATACATAGATATATTTTTTATTTGATATTTGCATTTTGCATTTTTTGCTGTTTCTGTTTTTGTTTTATGATTTCTTTACTGGTTAAGTTTTGCTGAAAAGCTGTTAAATGACAGATTCCTCTGTAACAACTAGAGCATGTTGTCACTGAAGATAAATGTGTTAACATCTTTTTTTTTTTTTGTGAACTTTAAGGAAAAACTTTATATATTCATTTGTAAAAAGTGAGACAGTTGGCTCTGGTCTGCCCTATTTTTTATTTTTTTGCTTTAGAGGCTTTTTTAAAACCGGATCTTATCCTTGTATCTGCACCTAACATGCGGCAAACGTGTCTCCGAGTCACAGATTTATGTGCGGATTGATAGTTTGGGGTCAAATGATAGAGCTGCGCAAAGCAAACTGTCAATTCTGACCCCTGGTGACCTAATTAGACTGATTAGTTTGACGACCCCTGCAGCCTCATACACATCAAGACATTAAACAAACACACTCCTTCTTTTCCCTTTGCACTGTTTTTTCCTGTCCTGAAAACACAAGAGATGACCCTCGTCCTCCCAGAGAAAGATATTCAGCTCGGATCCATGATGCAGACATGCAGGCTGGTAACCGCTCTCCTCTGAAAATCAATTCTGGATGTTTGTTCTATTCTCGTCCTCCATTGACAGCTCCCTCTTCCAGCTGGGGGGAGCAGGCCAGAGCTGGTCGTCATGGT
>JAFVLL020018172.1:0-12961 GCA_021397915.2 Tor tambroides | reverse complement strand
CCAATCACTGAAGCCATCAGCCTTAAAGGAAAAGTTCACCTAGAAATGAAACGTGCATTTACCCTCATGTCAGTCAAAACCCGCTCTTTGTTCCACGGGAGACAAAAAAGAACGTCTAGGCTGCAATGGCTGTCAGCAGTCCATGTGGACCGCAGCGCACAGTTCTTGTGTGAGGAACAGACCTGAAATCAAAGTTTTCCACTTCAAATGTTACTGGCTCTCACATCTCATCTGCACATGCACATATGCTAACGTGATGTAGCTGAAACACCAAATGCAACACGTCGAATATTAACAAGCAGAATCACAAAAGAAATATGAGTGCTGCGGCCAGAAGGCATAAGGCATTAGGCAGGTCCTCCAGCCAGTTCTATCAAACCTCTGCAGCGAATCCAGAATGTCTTTAACGAGACGAAGAGCATGTCACACCTCTGTTCATCAGTTTGCACTGGCTACCAATGGCTGCTTGCAGAAAAAAGCAAAAAACAAAAACAAACTTGACCCTCTTACATTTAAAACTATTCCTTTAACAACTGAGCATCTGACTGCATGATATATGATGTGTGCGCCTTGCAAATAAATGTGAAGGAAACCCTTGCAAAAACAGCACTGTAAAATAAACACAGAATGCAGCATGAACTTCCATCTGTTCCGGCAGTATGAATAAAAGTGGTATATGAGGGAAGACATAAGCAGTGCAGTAAGCGTCTGTGGTGCGGCTGAAGCTGCAAGCGTTCAGCATTCAGATCAAACTGATAGCACATGTTGAGATCTGTTTCTCTGGAGGGATTTGATTCTATATCCTCATCTGAACACATGAACACACTCAGACCAATCTCACAGCACGCATCTCAACTGAGGAGCTTCCTACAAATGTGCTCAAACAATTACGAATAAAGTAGTTATTTTGTGACTTTTTGGGGAAATGAATATATGTGGTCAAGTACTTTTGTGTTTTGTTCACTTCAGCCTTAGGACTGTATGAATGTCACTGCATTCAGGTTTTTTTGCTGTAACGTTTTGTTTTGCGATCTCTCTGTAAAACACATGACACTTGCTTTGATTTTCTGTCATATTACAACATATTAAGTGTTTAAATACTAGTCACTGTGCATTTACACTCTGGAGGATACAGTGCCTTATATAGCTAAAACTAAATGACTTACGATGTATGTTTTTATTATTTATTAAACAGAGCACTAGTGGATTATACTGGAATTTCAGTTTTATTTATTATTTCTGTCTAAGGCATTTTTGTCCATTATTCACAGTATGTTGCTACTTGAATAGTACCAAGAAATATGAAACTGCATTACATTTGTCACATGTAATAAAAGCATAAAATATATAGATGTGTATAACTTTGTAAGCTCATGTAACACACGCTCCATCCAGAGAAAAACAATCCAGCAACATTTTTAAAGAACAGAAAATTAGAATAGAAAAATGTGAAATTAAATACAAAAAACAAATCTGTGATTAAGTATTTTTCTGAATAGCCACAAGTATGTAAAAGAGTTTTTTGTTTTATTATGAGTATGTAAGAGAGTTTCATGTTTTCTTTGTTCATGTTGAAATGTTCATCCAGCCACTCTATAAGCACAACACTTTCCTCTGGACAGACAGCAGTATGTAGGTTTTGGATTGACTTTGCTTTATTGTAAACATATAGTCCATAAAAATGTCATTTTAGGCAACGTGCCATGAACGGTTATGACACGACTATCAAATCCAAACACGCAGTGCTTATTCAGCAGCTCAGCATGGCATTATATGACAGGAGCGCTGGACACAGAGCGGCTGAGGCTTCAGCTCATGTTTGGGGTTAAAGCTGGATGTGTCTCACTGATCAGGCCCTCAGCGTAAGGGACAGCGTGCATTCATCTTCTGCTGATTTCAGCAGCTGTCCATCATCAGCTCTGACCATAGCGTTTTAGGCCACAAATCACTGGTGTCTGTCCACGGCTGGCGGACATGCGGCGCAGAGACTCAACATTGGAGAATACGCAGCACATTCATCATTACAGCGGTCTGGAGTCTCAAGTGTACCGGGTCAGTTAACTCTGACCGCTCTGTGGTCTACACCAATCACAGAACAACCGATCAATCTCCATAAATCCCTCAGGGTTTTTTGCTTCTGAATGTGCAAAGCT
This sequence comes from Tor tambroides, assembly GCA_021397915.2. NCBI lineage: Eukaryota > Metazoa > Chordata > Actinopteri > Cypriniformes > Cyprinidae > Tor > Tor tambroides. The sequence continues at coordinate 10,808 of JAFVLL020018172.1, read as the reverse complement.
GTAAGCCATTACACTGAATGAGTCTCCTGCAGCTCACTTCACAGAAAACAGCTGATCCTGAGAGAAGATTCTGGATTATTTTCAAGTCACAGACAATAAATAACTCAGAAGTCAGTTAACAAACATGAAGAGGACACATGTTTGCCCAGTGGAAGTCTACGGGACAAGCCAAGCGATGTGTAGACACGGGGGTTTGACAAATATGATGTGAGAGACCCTCTTCCAAAAAAAAAAAAAAAAAACAATATTAAAGCAATATGATAAATTATTGTTGAACTATTACCTGGAATATTTATGTTGACAGTGGATCTTGTTAAAGATACACTGCTAGATGTGTATCTATCTATAGCACTTTTCACTATAAATATGATATTTGATATTAGTCTTTAGTAGAATGAAACATTATTAGTTACATTTTACATCATTAATGAAATGACAATTATAAGCTAGCATGTTATTGTTCTTTAAGCCATTTCTTCACACACCCCAGTCTGATGATCCACTTGCTGCTGATAGTTTAGTTGGGACATCTCTTTAAGATCTGACATTCAAAGACTTTCACGAGTTTTGTAAGTGAGAAAAAGATACATATTCACCCATCATTTCTCTATGATATCTGTGCCTGCAGAACTCAGCAAAAAGCAACAGGAGCCATTCAGCCATTCAAGTCCAGGCATCTCTAGTGCTTCATCTTTGCTTATTACAGTAAAAATGAAATCAAAATTGACTTCATACGCATGCTATTCAATGCATAACGTAACCAGCTGACAAATACAGGCACTTTTCACTATTCAGTGAATAAAATCAAGACCTGAGCCTGTTGTCCTCATTGAACATCCTCATTCTTTTAGGAAATGCCATATTACCAACGAGCACAGATACTTAAACACATTCAAATTCTTCAGCTTTCCCCAAAAGCAGTGCAGAAAATACTTAAGGAGATTGCATATTCCCTCTGGGTCTGTTCGTGACATGTTTAGACACACAAACCTGATGCCTGTCAGCCTGACATACTGAACAGCTTCCGGCTAAACGACCTGCCTCAACATCACGGCATCAGCTGAGAGAGAGATCACTGTCTCAAAACCAGCAGAGCAGCATCACAGCGGCCAGACCGACGCATCAGCTCTCCCTAAACATGCACACAACACTCAGACGTCTGGGTTTCCCACAGCAGCTGGCAGACACGCGGATCCACTTACCATCCCGCAGAACGCTGATACACAGCTCAGCTCAGCTCAGCTCGAGACGAACGGAGCCTCACACACGGAGGAGGAGGAGAGCGAGCGCATGAAGGCCTGCAGCGCTGCGAGAGACCAAACGTGCCCAGCACAATAGAGCTCAGGAAATACCAGCAGCAGACGCAGATAAACGGAGGATATGGAAGCAGCCGACGGAGCTGAAGGGAGGCTCTCCGCCGGGAAAACACCAAGAGATTTCAGCACAGCGGCTCACAGTACATTAATGTGACATATCTCTGAGTGAAAGCAAGATACCGTGGAAAAACCGATCTGTGATGATATCAACCGAGAGCCTTGTAAAATAAAAACATCGAGTAACAGAAGTGAAATGCTGTTGGTTTCAGAACTGGACAGCCAGATTGAATCGGATCGGCTGATTTGACAGTTTTTCTGGATTGCTAACACACTATAACTGATTCATTTGGTCCAATTGTCCAAACCATTCATACACTTCTTAAAACAAAGACACGTTTCTCAAAACTTTTAACACATTTCACCTGCTTTCACACACATGTTCCAGTTTGCTCAGTGTTTTCTGCAAAACTTTTTGCACAGGTTTAACCATGTTCTCATTCAGAAAACACAAACACACAATATCATTAACTCAAGCATCAAAAAATGAGCTCAGACAGCACACATTTATCCCTGTGTGAACATTCAGCAGCAGAACTGATGACACACAGGTCAGGATCTCAGGGTGATGTGAACAGGAGCACAGCTGATTATGAGTTTGGGAAAATGAACCTGATAGTGGGAGACAAAGAGGAATGGGGGGGGGGGGTAAAAATGAAGGGGATGAGGTCAAAGGTCATTTGTTCCTGATGAAATACAAAGCACTCTAGTTGAGCATGTTCTTTTGCATGGACTGACCATGAGGGAAGATGGCCTACAGGCTCAGCTACAGGGTTTCAATACTACTGACACAAACAATATAATTACAGTACATAATAGCAGTACTTCAGATGAAACAACTTTCATTATTCCATGTACAGTAAATACTGTACACCCTCAAACTCATTACTGTTGAATTGATATGTAGCCAAGTACTCCTTACATGTACCGTATTTGTGCAGAACTGAGAGACGACTGTCTAGACGAGGCAGAGAAGTCTTGTCAGAAGACTAAACTGCTATAACAAATAAGGATACTACCAATACTGTAATGCAGTTTGGCAGAGGATGCTGAATGAATGAATGAATTTATTTATTTATTTACAGTAACTGACAGTATATTCCAGTGTGTGTTTACTGTAAATTCAGTTGTTTGGTCTTTGAACTTTTCTCTTCTAGTGCTTTTCATTTACTGTAAGATCTCTTTAATGAAAGTAAACTCTTCTTAAAGTTTATTGCTGAATTTGACTGTATCTGCACTCCTCTGTTTATGTCATATACTGTAACAGTCACTGACTAGCAAAAGGATTCCTGTTTCCCAGAAGCAGGTTTTGGTAACAGTGTTTTGAACTGATCTCAGTGGTGTTCTCTAGGCAGTGGAGCAGTCTGTGTATTTGGCAGGTTTGTGCATCATCTGAGGCCAAAGTTTGATTTTGACTGAAGATAATATGCTTTTGACTAGAATATTTGGTTTTGACCTGGAAGTTTGAGGTTTGTGCAGGTTGGTGTGTAGTTTTGAGATTGTGTTTATAGTTGTGAGAAAATGGTGAATTGTTTCATGAATTGTGTGTTAGCAATCGAGAAAACTGTATTTGATTCCAGGAGCATGAACGTATGTTTGTGTTTGCACTGCACTAAACAGCACTTATGTATGAATCAAACCATTGATTGGTTGGTCTGTAATTTGCCTCTCAAACTTTAGAAAGGATCTCCAGCACCAAACACGAGCGCTGCGGGAAACACTCGTCACGTCATGGAGCAATAGTTTAGAGTCAGCGTGTGTTGACATGTAAGCAAATGTCTCGCTCAGTTAATGCGCTCTAATGAAAGTGCTTTGAAAATATGACACCGGGCTATATTCATGCGCACAGGATTGTATTTGATTCTCTGGTAGACAGATTGAAGCAGTTTAACTCAATCACATCCAGCAATGATGCATATCCAATCACAGTCTACAGGCTGCAGATTATACAAATAATATCTTGAAAAAGTGTGAGAACGTGCCACAAGAAAGTCTTAAAAATCCCTGTGTAATGTTTTCTGAACACAACTGTCTTTATTGTGTTGAAACAAACAGAACATTGGGACAGGACATACTGAAAGGTTTGTCTATTTTAATTGATTGGATAAAATTTGTGAGCTATGCAGCCTGAGCAGGATGCCATCAATATTTTGTCTGTATTTCTGAAGAACACTGAACATTTCAAATACACAAACCGACAGACGTGGACAAAAACAAAACCCTACTAAACCCTTTGATTTGATTTGATGTGGTCTTTAATACTCTTATTCAAACTACACACAAAACAAACGGCCAGAGTCATTCATGTAAAAAGTACACACTTACATATTTTAGCAACTACTGGAAGCTCTTTTCTTGGGAACAGCCTTGACTAAACACTGTTTAGCATTGCCAAACGCAATACATACGATGCCAATCAGAGATCAGAGGTCTGGATATGGAAAGAGCATTTAAAAGGACATTTGAGCACCAGCAGGGCTTTAGCCTCCTGTAGGGCCGACCGCCGAGTGACATTTCACACCAGCGGCTTCACACGGCTGCTTAATTACAGGTTAAGAGGCTTGATCCAAGTTCATTAGCTCACAGAACACATCTTAACCAAGCATTTATACGCTCCATTCAGAGATTTGTGTCAGAAACTCACTGTACTGGGTATTGGGCTGTTTGCTCGGAAGCAGTGGGTGTTGATGATATTCTGATCTCTGGATGGACTGAGTCAGTGACAATCAGCTGATCTGCTCCAGCACAGCTCTCCTCAACGCTTCATTCACGTCTGGAGCTCAAATGAATGAGTGAAAATCCTTACTAATCCTGAGAAAGAGCAGCAGAAACTGTTCTGCTCGCCTCAGTTGCCTTCGGTGTTTCAGCACTCATTCCTGTGGTGGACCTGTCTGTACACCTACAATCACACATATAATTGAGGCACTGAACACTAAAATAGCAACATTTGAGATGAACGCTGATCATTTACAAGCACTTTAAGTGTTGACAGTCGCTGTTCTTTCCACCCCAGAAATCTATCTTTGAGAATATTAATAATGCAGAACTACGCTCATCGGTATTATCACATTTCTTTTTGCAGTTGAAGTGGTATTTATTTATTTATTTCTGACACAAACAGCGATGATCTCATTTAGGGTGAAAGCATTAAACTCCTTTGGCTACAAAGAAAGGTCAAATCGTGCACATGGATCTTCACCACAGTCAGCTGAGAGAGCAGAGCTGAGAAAGCACTGCAGGAAGTGATGTCAGATAGAGGTGATGAGTGGAAGTGAGAGTGAATGAGATAAAAACAGTAATCGGACACATGTGTTCTCCTGGGAGAGCCGTGGGAGGAAATATGAGTGCTTCTTCATGACAGACCACAGTACTGGACGCCTACATGAGCCATCAACCAAGCAGCGGACCACCGAACCTGCCGCCACCGCTTCATCTGAGTCCGCACATTTACAGAGGATGGACCTGACAAGAGAAAAATCCTTCTTTTTCTCTGAACGGCTTCATAAAGCAGCGCATCCATGACAAACCGTTCCTTTCTGCAAGCTGCACTTTAATGCAAGCTCACTTTGTATAAATGTGCACAGGTGTCTGGTGATAATGCTGAGGAACTGCATGTCTGAAGAGAAAGAAAAGATTTTATGAGATCACTATTCTGATCATATGTGAGTTACAAAAAACTGGCAAATATCTGTTTGCCTGAAAAATCCTTATATTCGAATTCAGTGCAGCACAGCATCTTTAAAAGTACAGGCAAACTCCAGTCTAACTGCGAACACCATGAGAGCAACAGTTTTGAGACCGTTTAAAGAATCAGTCCAGTAAGACGCCGCACGAGAGCCGGGTTTGAACGGCACGCTGATAAATGCATCAGCTGCAGAAAATAAAACGTCTGGAATTCACCACATCACAGGAGAATATATTTCATGGCCGCTTGCAAAGGCTGAATTTTTCGAGGTGACCTCCGCCTGAATTCTCAGGCTAACTCTAAAAATAACCCAGAAAACTCCCATGATGCAGTGCCTCGCTCTGACCAGCCTAGTTCAAAAGAAAAACAATACTGCTTCCTCTCAACCGGTCCAACACTTCAGCACGCAGCCTCGAACTGAGCTCCGGTCCACGCGTCCAGGGCCAGGTTTGGGGCTGTGGATGGGCAGCTTGTGTGTCAATCAATCACATCTGACTGAAAGACACACAGACAGACTAAATGTTTTCCTGTTTCAACCACTCTCAGTTTCCTCCAAACACATCCAGTGATCCGGTGCAACATGACGCACCTCTTCCTGAGGAGAACTTCAACTAAACATATCAATTAATTATAATTCCTCATATTTCCCTGTTCCTACTGTGGTGCATGAGATCCAGAGCTAACATCACACAGCGTTCACACACAACCCGCTTCTGACGTGTCATTCTGAGTCAAACAATGTGAAGAGAAAAGAAGGCCTTGATTTTATCCAGAGGAATAAAGTGATGGTGTACAGTGTCTGTTTGCAGTGGATTGTGGGGGATTCGCTCTCCTCCTGAAGCACACAGGTCTGAAGAGGACATCGAGGCTGAAGGTCAGTTCACCTGCCAGAGATATCCACTCATCCCAGATGTTTGTTGTTATTGCCAAGACCTTGATTATATTAATCAGCAAGAAATGACCATTCAAACTATTGCTAATATTTTAGAAAGTCTTCAAACACAAACACATCAAAGTCATCCCAAATATACAACATTTGGATAAAAGTTCCTAAAAGCAAACTTTTTTATTGAACACAGGGAATTTATATTAAAGGGGGGACAAGATGCAAAATTCACTTTTACATGTTGTTTGAAATGTGTGTTGGCAGTGTGTGTACACAACCACCCTACAATGACAAAAATCCACCCAGTGTTTTTTTTTTTTTTTTTTTTTTTTTAAATTCCCGATTTATCAAAGCCCCCTTCTGAAATCAAGCCAATCACACATACCCAGGCCTCTCCCACAATAGCTGACTGACAGTGGCGTTTCAGCATAGACCTGCCCTGAGTGAGCTGTCATCACTGTTGGGGTTTTCCCCCTTGGTAGAAATTGCGGTCCTAGGGCTCCAAGGCCGGACTGAAAGGGCACTTTAGCATCGGCGATAAAGGGACAGGGGCTCATTTTAGCAACTCTTAACGTCACTCCATTCAAAGTAAACGAGTGGCGTTGATGCCGACGCCCCGTGTGAACGTACCATAAATGTGTTTATGTTTGCGCAATTTATTTTACACCAGGCTGCTTTGTAAACGAGGGTCAGTACAAAGCGTGTTTTGCTAAAAAGTTGTTCCTGAAGAATGGATCGGAACCAACTATTCGTGATCCAGCTTCATCTGCAGAAGTAAGTACGTTTTTTCATGAATCTTTGCAAATCTCCTTTCTTAATAATGTGCTAGTTAGCAAGTTCCACGACCAATGCGGCCAAAGTGAACAGTCTCACACCGTGTCTACAGCAGATCAGCGGCGCGGCGGCTGTAGAACTCATTATTATCACTTAACCAGTGATGCTGTCTACACTGGATGTGGCATGACAGACAAATCCCTGACAGTAAACTGCTGCCTCGTTCTGTTTATGATGTACTGACACAAAGTTCAAATGATTTGCAACAGTGGCTTTGTCGTGTCCACTACACTACACTAAGGTTGCCTTTGTAGAGGGTTTATAAAGGTGTTTGTTAATGACTAATAAATCATTTACATATGTACTGTAAATGGTTTTTGAGCAGTTACAACTGCATGAGTAAGAATGTTGACTTTAACGGAAGAGAGGGGCAGGGTGAGCAGAGCTCATCATCATTTAAAGGCACATGCACTGAAACAGGTCGCTGTGAACAGAGCTGTTTTTGACAGGGTAAAATGGGTGTTGTTTTACATTACCATTGAGAAATTTTAACCAATGTAGGTTATAGACTTTTCATGAAGACCCTAAAGAATCACACCAACTTGTGGAAAATGGGCATCCGATTACCCCTTTAAAAAGCAAATAGGGTCCATTTTAATTTCATGCTGATAAAATCTGAGAAAGGAAAAAACTAAATTAATAAAGCCTCATTAGCTTAAATACAACGATTTCTACCTGCAGAAAAGGGTGTGTGCTTACAGCGGTGCATCTGAGCTTCACTGGAGCACACAAATATTTACATTCAGGACACACACTCACACACTTACACATTAATCAATGCACAATACACAGAAACATAATTAAAAAGAGAAATTATTCTGAACACACTCTGTGTTGTTAGGATGGGTGCACATGTGGCTCAACGTGGTATTCCACACAGTGCTTCTAGAAAATAATGTGTGTGTGTGTGTGTGTGTGTGTGAGTGTGTGAGTGTGAGTGAGAGAGAGAGAGAGACTCTTCTATGCCTCCATGTGACACATTTGCCTGATAAGGTCATTAACTACAACTGTTACCATGTTTTCTGTGCTTTGGCTAATTCCCAGAAAGCCTGAGGGAATTAGTGTAACAGAACAGGTTCATCTGAACCTGAAAATCATGATCCTCCATATCTCAAACTCACTTTAAAAGACGCTGCATCTAACAAACCAATGAAAACCATCTTCACATCTACACAGCACACTGACATGCTGAAGTCATTCACTGCTGATAAAGACTCACCAGCTGAACAAGAGTGAACAGAGAAAGACAACCAAAATAAAAAGTCAAAAATGATTACTCAAAGCGTTTTGGCTGCAACAACCAGCTGCTAATCGGCTAGAGACGATCAAATACAGAAACCCAGAGGGAATAAACACTACATCAGTTCACGCTCCTCCACATCAGACTTACTTCAGCAGGAGAAGGCTGATCTCGCGGCTCCAGCATCATCTGTCCGTGCCGATGCGCTGCAGAGAGCTCAGTGAATTACAGAGCACAGCCGATTTCAGAGCTTTCCTGCTGATTGCTGCTCACTCCACTCCAGCGCAGATGAGCTGACGTTTGTAAAGCAGCCTGTTAGCGTGCAGTGCCACCCTCAGGCTCAAACCTCACCAGCCTGGAGCTCAACCAAAGCATGACATCATCACGCCTGATACCACTGGGCACATTCCCAAACACACTGGATCATCAGCATCTGCAGCGGAGCAGGAGTTTGTGAACCACTGCCAGCAGAGCATTCAGATAACACTGAGCACATTTCTGTGTTCCGGGTGGTTTCCAGGTTGTTTCTAGGTGCTCACTGGGGTCTTCCAGGCATTTTCTAGGGTGTTGCTAGGTGCTGTTTGGGGTGTTTCGGGCAGTTTCTAGGGTGTTGCAAGGTGGTGTTCTGGGCGGTTTCTAGGGTGATGCTAGGTGCTTGTTGGGATGTTCCAGGCGGTTTTCAGGGTGTTGCTAGCTGCTTATTAGGGTGTTCCGGGCGGTTTTCAGGGTGTTGCTAGCTGCTCGTTAGGGTGTTCCGGGTGGTTTCTAGAGTGTTGCTAGGTACTCATTGGGGTGTTCCAGGCAGTTTCTAGGGTGTTGCTAGGTGCTTTTTGGGGTGTTTCGGGCGGGTTCTAGGGTGTTGCAAGGTGGTGTTCCGGGCAGTTTCTAGGGTGTTGCTAGGTGCTCGTTGGGGTGTTCCAGGCAGTTTATAAGGTGTTGCTAGGTGCTTTTTGGGTGTTTCTAGAGTTTTGCAAGGTGGTGTTCCAGGCAGTTTCTAGGGTGTTGCTAGGTGTTTGTTGGGGTGTTTCGGGCAATTCCTAGGGTGTTGCAAGGTGGTGTTCCGGGCAGTTTCTAGGGTGCTGCTAGGTGGTGTTCCAGGAGGTCTCTAGGGTGTTGCTAGGTGCTTGTTGTGGTGTTCCAGACGGTTTCCAGGGTGTTGCTAGGTGGTGTTCCGGGCGGTTTCTAGGGTGTTGGAGACAGTTTCTAGGGTGTTGCTAGGTGCTTGTTGGGGTGTTCCAGGCAGTTTACAAGGTGTTGCTAGGTGGTGTTCTGGGCAGTTTCTAGAGTGTTGCTAGGTGCTTAGTGAACCTTTAATATCTGTCGTTATGGATCCTAAACGGTTTACATGACTAAGGTCTGTAAGAATTCCAGCCTTCATTTCTTCAGCCTACACAACTTTATTTGATTCCACTAATGGAGAAAAGCATTCATGAAGCCTTATCTCTCATGAGTACGTCAGGGGAATATCTATGGCAATTATAAAGAGGAGTGTTTGTTGTGGGTTACTGGGATGTCAATACAAATGAATTAGCACATCAGAAAGAGTCAAGAGCATATGTGGTCTGCAGTCTGCTGCTGTAATGGACTGTGCTTTGCTGAGAGCCTGAATGACATGTTGCTCGGTTTATGCCTTCTGTTTCTCAGTTGGTCCAGTACCATCTGCATCACACACAGTCAGTTCATGTGCAGAACCTAATTTTACCAAGTGCGACATGTTCCTGGATCAACATCTTTGTTGATCCTGGAACAACATTGTGATTAACCAATCAGATCTGAAGAACCAGTTTAGAGTTTTTGTGAAGTTAAGGCTTACAGTCAGTGTTTGGTGCTTGTACATCAGTGTCATCATTTCCTCTGACTTTAGGGATTACTCATGGGTAAGGTTAGGTTTAGGTGTAGAGATATGGTCAAGACTAAATTTTTGGATTAAAAGGTTGTTTCAGGGTCAACAAAATATGTTGACCTAGGAACACATCTAACTCAGGACGTGCCAGTTCATGTATCTGGACATCTGTTAGGTGACTGAACCTGGTCTGTATTGCTGTAATGAAATGTTTGATTCAGAAGTTCAGGAGTCTCATATCCTGACAGGACGTTCACTAGGATCTTTATATCTTTGGTTCTTCCAGTCAAGGTCTGCATTAACTTCATATTATTCATAATCTACACAGTAAAACTTCTCTTCTAAACTTGATTAATTTAATGTAATTCTCTAAAATGTGCAACTGACTAGATTAAATGCAGGCATGTTCAACAACAATGGAAAATCAATTTTGCTACTTGCATCCATGAAACTCTAGTTTCCAGCATGCTTTGATGGGAATTATTGAGGAGAGTAAAAATGCTGGAATAAATTTTCATTTAAAGTGTGTGAAATTAAGCTTCTGGAAGCCTTGGTGCAAAACCTGAAACATGATAAAGCCTGATAAAGTTGTTTCACCTACAAGCAAAGCCTTTGGTTTGATCCAAACCACATGTAAGCCAACACAACACAAAACGTTTCTATCGTCAGATACAGTGGTGCCAGCATCATGCTTTGAGATGGCAGGCAAATCTCTGAGGAACCTGTCTCAGTTTAACACAGATCTGTGTTTAGGATGAAGATTCGTTATCCAGTAAGAACTGCAGGAGTGAATCTAAAGGTCCTGTATGTCCAGCATACGATGTGATGATTGACAGTGAGGTTGAGTTTCAGCAGACACGTACGTGTGTGTGTGTGTGTGTGTGTGTGTGTGTGTGTGTGTGTGTGTGTGTGTGTGTGTGTGTGTGTGTGTGTGTGTGTGTGTGTGT